>NDFG01003780.1:0-19938 GCA_002167245.1 Sporophila hypoxantha
CAAGCCCTGACCCAGCCTGGGCCCAGCACGCGGGCCTGTCTCCTCACGGCTGCCTCGGCGGCTCTTGTGGCCAGAGGGATGTAAGGGCACAAGGATGAAAACAGAATGCCAGTCAACCTTCAGCCCCTGCCAGACCTCCCGGGTGAGGCCGAGGCGAGAGCCAAAGTTTGCAGCCCCTGACCAGGAAAAGTTCCTCTGTGGAGCCATCCAGAGGCGCTGCCCCAGCCCAGGGCACCGAAGCCTGGGTGCCTGTGGCCCTGCCGCCCTGCCCGGCCCCTTGTCGCCATTCTGTCCTGCAGCTGTGACCCCCTGAGCTGCACCACCTTCGTGTGTTGTGATCGGCTCCGTCTGCCCTGGCCGGCCTGCACTCGCCCATCTCGCTTATGCCCAGATTTCTCACCACAGCGTTTGTGCCCTCCCTGGCTCCCTTTTGCACCCTCAGCCGCGTAACTGGCCGGCGCTCCTGCCGCAGAGCCCGGCATGGCCGGCCTCTCACGCTGCCACACCTCCAGCACCAACATTTCGTGCCCCTCGATGGGACCACTTTGCTTTCTCCTCGCTCCAGCGTGAACCTTCCAAGCTGCATTGGAGTTTTCTGCAAAATTCCCACTGCCAAGGAAAGCTCTGTTCCTGACTGTCACAAACCAGCAAGGGCTGTGGGAATGTTGCGTCAGAGGCTGCCTGGGCACAGTGACCATGAAATTATTGAGTTATGTTTAAACATTCTGTGAAAGGACGCATCAATTAATCCGCTTGCACTGGAGTTACAGAGAGCAGACTTTGGCCGTATTCAGGTTGATCTGGGAGTAACAAATCAGGTGTCCCTGATTTTTAAAGGAAACAGCCCCTTAAAACAAGGATTCCCAGGAAGGACAGATGGACACACTTCAAAGAAAGAAATTTTGAAGAGCAAGCAACAGCCAAAAGTGAGGCAAAGGTAGCAAGGAAAATGACCATGCTGGATGGAGCAGAATTACTGATACAAATTATATGATGACAACATCATGTAGCCAACACAGCACAGGAAATGTTTAAGATGTCGCTAGGTCCATGGGAAAGAAAAAATTAAGAGAGGTGAAGCTTGATTGAACTTAAACCTGGCCACTTCTTGGTGAAGGATAATATAAAATGTATTCGTATAAATACATTAATGACAAAAAGAGGGGTAATGACAATTCTCCATTCATTATGTGGGGAGGAATATGGTTATCAAATATGAGGAAAATGGCTGAGATGGGTACTTTGGTGTGGATGGCGTGTCACAAGGTGATTTAGTAAGGGAAGAGACGAATCCTTGCTCCCGATGATCAGAAGGCGTTGATTATTATTTTATTGATATATACTATACATATACGTCACTTAGCGACCTTATCAAGATATTTTTTGGGATAATATACATTATACTATACTATACAAAAAGAAAAAAAGCAGGCGAAGCTTTCAAGAAGCTTGCTAATAAGAATAGAAAAGTGTAAGAATGATAACAAAGCAGCGCTCGTCCGACTCCTTGTCTGAGAAGAAATTCAGTCCTGGATTGGCCGTATCACCACGAAACACCAAGTCTGGGCCACATCCAACGAGCCCATTGCACCTCCAGCGGCAGCAGGTAACCTATTGTGTGTTACATTCTTGTTCTGAACTTCTCAATGCTTCAGCAGAAAAATCCTACAAAAGAGTTTGTCTCTGCTCACAAAAGACTGTCTCCTACCCGACACCAAAAACCCCAAAAAGCTCCCCAAATAGCCCCAAGAGACCCCAAAACAGACCATGACGGAACTCCAAGGACTAAATCCCATAATCATAAGTCGAGAGGAGATCCAAGGAACCCTAATGTTGGAGATAGCCCATAAGAGCACCAGAAGATCCCAAAAAACCCCAAAGAGATCCACCAAACCACGAAAGCTCCCATGAAACCTCGAGGATAGATCCCATCAAAACATGAGGAATGGAGATCCCAAAAAACCTTTGGAAAGATCAAAGAAACCCCAATGGAGACCCCAAAACCACCGAGAAGGGTCTCCCAAACAACCCCCAAGAGATCACCATTCATGTTCAAATACGCCATGAAAAAGGATTCCAACAAGGCCAACGGAAACCACGCAAAAAAACCTTTATGAGGAAATACTCCCAGACAGGATAGTATCCGCATCAACGCATACAATGAGGACCCAGGAAAGGCCCAGGAGATCTTATCCAATATACCCCACGAGGACCCCCAGAAAGCGGCCAGGGAGACCCCGGAGCTGCTGGAGACTCAAAAACCTGGAGGGACCCAGAGAACCGGAGAGAGACCCCAACATTGGAGAAGACCCCAAAACTCCATTGGAAGAAAGACCCCAAACCCTGGAGAGAAGGACCCTGAAGAGCCATAGGTTCCCAGGAGAGCCCAAAAACTTTTGAGGAGAACCAAGTCCACAGAGATAGATCATCTTTAAACCCTGGAGAAGACCCCAAAACCCCACAAGAAGACGACCCAACCCCATGAGAAACCCCAAACCCTGGAGAAAGACCACCGAAAGTTCCATCAGAAGGTTCCCAGAAAGGATCACTGGAACACCAGAAGAGACCCGCAAACCCCCCCCAGGCCGGCGGTTTGTGTCAACCCCGCAGGACTGTCACCTCCACCTCGGCTTTCTGGGGATTCACCTCACAGTTCGTCCACAACCCTGGTGGCACCCTGACCTCGGTCAATCCCACCTTGGTTGCCACCCTCCTGCTGTCAAACCAGCCTCGCAGTGCCACCCTCATCTTGTGTCACCCTGACCTTAGGGCTGTCAACCTCCAGTGTCACCTTGGTTCACGCAACCTCGAGTGCACCCTCCACCTTGTGCCACCCACAATTGCTGTCACCTCCACCTCGATTGTCACGTCCTCGATGTCAGCCAGCAGACACCGCTGTTGTCACCCTTTGACTGGCTGGCCACCCTCAACCTGTGCCACCATCTTGGTTGTCAAAAACATCACGTCATGTCACCGTGATCTTGGTGTCACCCAACCTTCGGTGCCAACTCCCACCTTGAGTGTCACCTCGTCAGTGTCACCAACCTTGATGTCACCCTCACCTAGATGCTGCCACCTTCCACCTCACGTGTCACCTGACCTTGCTGTTGCCACATCCTTGGTTTCCTTGGTGCACCTCCCAGTGTCAACACCCAGACTACCCTGTGTCACCTAATTAGTCCTCCTGTGCGTACCAAAACCCTCATTTCAAAGTTTGTCACCTTTCCCCAGTTGGCCACAGCCTTGTGCCACCTCTCCTTCTTGGTTGCCATACCTCACTCTGTGTCACGCTCCTCAGTGTCTTGGATTTCATTGTCCTTCAGTTGTCCACCAGCTCTTACGGTGTTCACCTTTACCTCACCTCACGGAGGTGCCACCCTTCATTGCTGTCACCTCACCTTGGTATGTCACCTTCGTTGCACCACCCGGTTGGGTGTCACGTCCTTGACTTGTGATCCACCCTCAGCTTCATGCCCGTTCCAAGCCTGATGTCACACCCTCACCCTTGTCTTCCACCCCTCATCCTTGCGTGATCACCTTCCCATCTTTCAGAACTATTCTCTGCCATTATCAGACTCTATGTATTGATTCAGCCTCAATTGACTATTCAGCTCGCGTGACTTGAGGAGACCATCAGCTTCAGAGACCACAGAATTTTCACTCGAAGTGAGTGGACTTTACAAGTGGCCCTCTCACAACTAGGCAAGCTCTTTCTTAAAAAGCTGGTAGATATCGCATTAATATTCGCAAGCACACACTATTAACATCTGCAAATACTTGAGATGTCGATGTATAGATCACGGACAACCCCATTAACACTTTCCCCTTTCTTTTCTCACACACCGTGAGGGTCACGTGCTGCCGTTAGTTTTGAGAGAGAATGCAATCCCATCGACAACTCATTGATTGAAGGTTGTGCTCGGAGCGCAGACGTCGGTTTTTGATGGAAGCTCTGTCTTCTGTCCATAGTTTCTTGCGCGTGTGTTCTTAGCTCTTAGGAGCTTAGCCAGCACATTTAGGGGTTGCCTCTGTTTCTCAATACCTAATCTATCACTATATGGATCTCTCTCTCGCGTCGATTGTGGTTATATATCTAATATATTATCAAAATTTGTTCAGTCCATGACAACTTCAGAAAGATACCCAATTTATTAAAAAGACATTAAGTACCACACTACATCACACTCACTCCAATCTCACTAGCATATTGAAGAAAAACAGGTCCAAGTTTTACAAGTCCATTGTGATCCTCTTTATTTTTAATTATTTTACAGAGTGCAGTGAGAGAGAAAGGTGCTCACCCTCCAGATCGTCTATACTTATACAAACCGGTGGTAAAAGGAAGCACAGCTTCATGGAGACCCTTCCCCATCAGCCATTTGACTTTGATCAACTGATCGCGTCCTAACAGCGTCTCACTCTCTCAATGCTCTCACGAAGACCTACCTCCTACTCACAATTAGTCTTGCAAGTGTAGAGCGCTCACACTCACCATACACTCACCATCGTCAAGCCGAACATGACAACACTGCAAACTTTGACGTCTCACTTCTCGGTCGCGTGTCCACTCTACTCTCTCAGCTCGCACATTGGTATTTCCCCACTCTTCTCTCACTTATCCTCCTCCTCCAAACGCAAGAAAATTAGCCTAACTTCTCACATCAAAGCGATGCATAACCAACCCGACTGTCTGTTTTCACAAGCTCAAGTTTGGAAATTACCTGCGAATCAGGCAACTGATTCTGGTCACGCCTCCCTTAGTATTTACCGAGCCTATTTGCTTGCGCTAGTGCTCCTCACGTCTCTACCTCTTGTGTGCGAGTTTCATCCGCTTCTCCTTTCTTTAGAGAGTGGCTCGACAATCCTGCGCCTCTCACTCGTAAAGAGCGCATGAGCGCCCCACCGTACCTCGCCACAATATTATTATTTTCTGAAGGACCCGGCGTTTTTTTTGCTTTTTAAACTTGTCAAAACCAGATAACATACTCCCAACATTGATATAGCCAAGCGCCTCCCTCATACCTGGGCTATCCTGTCTCGCCTAACACCTTTCACCTAAAGCTTGTGGGTGCATGACAACACCAACTTACCCCACTTAGTTATAAAACTGTCCTCTAAGAACGAGCGAGTACTCAAATCCTATCACCACCCCACACACATACAATAGTAATACACACAACCTTTAGAGATGTGCCACACTGTCTTACCACTCGCACGATATCGCTTCCTTCAAAGCCCCTCGCCCTCTCAACCCACCCTCTCTCTCTCACAGGTGTGTATCTACACACCACCACCCCACCACACTCTAAACTCTCTCTAGTGTCCTCTTGATAAAGCTAGTGTCCTTTAACCACACAATCGATTGTTATGCTCAGCCAGCAAACCATGCTTGCAGAAAGGCCTCACCCTCGTTAGCAAAAGGAAGTAGAGCTCGCACAACACCCACAGAGCATGCCCAAGTTACGTGCCACCATCCAGCCAGGGGTCTGCCTCAAAAGTTTCTCACAACTCCCATGTTTGCTGCAAATGGTAAGGGGAGAACTCTGAAACATCCTGCCTGCTTTTGTGTGTGCGCAGGGACCGTATGTAGTAGACGATGGTTACAGGGAGCTCAAAACCCAGTGAAGTGGTGTGACTGTATCAGTGAACTGAGACGAGTAAGAGTAAGAAAGGGCGGTTAAAGAAAATGCGTGTTGTAATTAAGCAGCTGTAAGCAAGGAGAAAGTGAGCCGACACCACGCGCCTCAAGAATAGAACCAGAAAGAGTCCTAGTAAGAAAATGAGGAGCGGTAGGATTAAGTGTAGGAGGACAAACAACCACAAGAGGATAGTGTGATTCCAGACTGGGGACAGATGTGCTATAAATTAGTTGTCGTTGATATATGATGCACTTCAAGACATAGAAGAATTTAGAAGCTAACTTTAGAACACACGTTTTGTCTTTCACTTGATAGGAATCGACATCCGACAGTAACTGTTGAGTGACAAGCCACCTCTCCACCACACCAGCAGAGGTATGTGTGCTGTTGATTTAAGAGTGGGGATTCCCAGTTTACACTAGCACAACAGACAGAGATAATTTTGAACCTACAGATGAGATGTGTAGTATTGCTGCTAGATTGACAGCAGAAAATAGTCACGTACTCTGCGTACCTCAACTAAGGTGGATATACCTTCTGCCTAGACGTGACCTGACATATAAAGTGGTGCATTAAGTGCCTTTAATGATTCATTCTGTTTAAAGGGACTCTCTCATAAGGTGTCATCTCACAAGTATTTTTGTATTCTTCTATAAGGGTCCAGGGCGATAACCGTCGTGTACTTGGAGGAAGTACACGGTTGTTCATAAGAAAGAAGAAAGCTTTGGGGATGACCTCATTGAGGAGACTCTCAGATACCTTAAAGAGTCTGTGTGTTAAGAAATCAAGGAGGACAAGCGGAACTTTCTTGAGGTAATCCTATGTTCTCCCAGTTGACGAGGGATGGGGGACAGGTGCAGACGGGGATGTCGCCCGCTTTTTGGGACTAGGATCGGGGACAGGGTTTTATGGGGACAAGGGACGTTGGGAGACAGTCATGGTTGCATATAGGCAGATAGAGACAGGACAAGGACAGAGTGGATGAACGAAGAAAGCGAGCTAGGTCTCTAGATTAGAGAATGATGTAAGGAAGAAAATCATTTACTGTTCAGATGGTGGGTAACAGGGTTGCCCAAGGAGAGTTGTAGGAATACACACCTCTCTCGTGGAAGATGTGTCCAAGCCAGATTGGATGGGCCCTAGAAGGATTTTGTGCAAGGTGGACAGGGAGGGGGAAGTGGGACCTCGCGCGTGTTGCGTGGAGGAAGATTTGGGATAATTTCATTCGAGTGCTTGACAAGGGTAATTTGCCAACTCAAACTGTTACAACTCTATAAATCACTAGGTAAGAATGCAGACGTGATTTGAGGCTTTATAGGTATTGTGCGCTGAAAGGAGAGACCCAGTATAATTCGAAAGGAGGAGAGATTTACAAGAATCGGTGCTATCCTGTGCCTACAGAATCCAATGGAACTCTTTGAAGGAGTTTAAAGTATCTTAGATTTAAGATGTCATGCCATCTGCCTTTACACTCAACATAGCTCGACTCCACCTGGAAGGCGCATGAAAGGGTTTCTTCATTGCTTAGGTGGGCGCCTATGCTCCTTACAAAACAAAATCTGTGAGAGAAGAGGAAAACTTCTCAAGCCTCTAGTAGGCGGCGACTCTCTACGATCACTGCTTTACGGGGGTTGAATAGGCATAGTGCTTCCAACAGGTGCTTATGACGACGTTTCGACTAGGCAAAGGGGTTATATTATTTTCATTTTAAAATGTTTCACCAGAAACTCACACAACAACCACGGCCAATCCACACTGCTTTTCTATTTCATTGCACAGTAAGATATTATGAATGGTGCGTGGTGATTTAGCGATAGTGGTGACTAAGTGATTTAGTGCCTCACACATTCCTGGCGCAGAGTACCTGCTCAAGTGACTTATATATCATCATTAGATATCCCATATACATGATAATGCAGGAGTCGCAACTGGAGAGTCAATCGTGACTGCTTCAGAGTGAAATTTGCCCTATACCACTGCGTCTGGCCTGCGCGACAAATCTTATAGTGCACCAGGCTCCGTATGCGTGCCATTAGATGGATTTGTTCCTGACTGAGATCCAGAAATGCCGCGATGCCAAGAGCATTTCTGACAACGTAGTGCAGTGTAAAGTAAAAGACAAAGCTGGACTCTCTCTCAAGACATATTTTAATGTCAGGGGTTTCAAGATTTCCCTTCTCCATACCTACTCTCCCTCATTTCCACCAACCAAATAATATAGTCTCTATGTATGGGTTCTAAACACAAGAAACAGAAAAATTCGTCCACTTTTCTCCTCTAGGCTCCCACCTCCCACCATTTTACCATTCACATTGAAATAACCAATTCGCCAAGCGCTTTCTGTTGTCCAAATCACTATTCTCCAGTTGGTTCTCAGCCAGAAGCCAGCGAACTCCACCCTCAAATGGCTCTCTCCCTTTTGTGTACTCTTAATAGATGATATATATTCTAACCCCTCCCATTCTCACACTCCCAATATATACAAGTGTATTCGCTCTGCCACCATCTATTCTCTAAGAACAACACACGTTAAGAATGTTCTGCAGCTGTTAATACAACTCAATGCTAGGTAATTATACAAAACACTCATAAGATTACAGGTACTCTAACACCTTTATGCCAAAATAGAGCTATAAACATATCTTATCTCCAAGTCCCCTATTTTAAGTAAATTATTTTATGAAGGTGCTCATAAATCTCTGTTGTCTATTTCCTCCTCTCTCAGCACACTCCAAGACCAACTCCTGAGACTCAGAATTGGCTCCATTTATTTCCACATGACTAGAAAGGCTGACTACATAGTAAAGGTCACATGCAGTGTGCACATCTGTCTGGTAAATTTCACTCTTTATGCTTTAGTTTGTCCCTTCCAATATATTCTGAAATGCAATGGTGTTCCACGCGCTATGCTCATATCTGGTCCCTACTCATACCACTCGCGTGGAGTACCCAAGTTCTTAGTCACGTTCAATTATCCACGCGTCACCAATTCTCCATGATATTTCTCAGCACTGTGATTAAATCCTAATTACCACCTAACCTCATCCACTCATTCAAGGTTCGGATGATAGTCACAGTCGCCTGTACACACGAACGCCTAGTGCACCTCTCCTCGTCTCCGCAGTCCCTCTCACCCCTCATCTTCTTCTCTCTACTCCCTCTCACACACATCTTATATATAATATGCCTCTCGATTCATTTTTCCTATTATTATACATACTAATATTTATATATTAATATAGGCAACAACATACAATTCACCAAACACCAAAAAAAAAAAAAAAAATAACTAAAAAAAAAAACAATAAACATACGACTTTGGCAAGACAAAGGCGAGCATACAGTTCTCAACTCAGTCTTTCTGTCATTCAATCAGTTTCACTCTCTCGACGCGATTTTCCCTCCGCATTATAATTATCTCATTTCCGCTCACCTCTCGCTCGCTGCCCTCATTTCTATGGCTCATTTTCTCCTCACTCTCTCTCCTCGCACTTCGCCAAATATGTGTCCCCTCAGAAATACTCTCAGCATTGATTTACTAATCTCTCTCCTGGTGTGCCTTTTGATCCTCTCTCACTCTCACCTATCTCGCATTTGCACTATTTCCGGCGCCAAACGTGTCTATCTTTATGTTCTTATTCTCCTCACCTAGTGTTTTCTGTTTTTCTTGAATGCTTTCTCGTGGAGAAATTTAGGATCTGCCCCTTTCTATCCCATACTCCCTCTATCTCTCTATGCCTTCATACCTCTCTATCTGTCCACAAGTTTTCTCTCACCTCGTATTTTCCACTCTTGCTCATTATTCGTCGCTCCATATTCCCTGCTCAAGTATCTGCTTCTCGTGCACATCTTTTTACTCACGAGATCCCTCCACTTTTTCCTATCTGTTTCTTCGCGCTATAGAATTAATACTCTCTCACCCACACATACTTTCCATTTGTAGCCCTGTATCCTAAGCCTCTTCAAGCTCCATCTCCCTACTTCTCATCACACTATTTCCTCTTTTTTCTCCATTTTCTCTCTCGCTCTCATTTGTCCACCACCTGCTACTTCCTCCATCTATCCTATGTTACCGTCCGCCTCTCTTTTTTACCTTTATATATCTCCTCATCTTATACTCTCACTAGTGTTCGTGCACCGCTTTTATCACCTTCCATTACCTGTTCATACATTCTCCCATATGAAGGGTATATCTCACCCACAAAAATAGTCACTGTTATAAATTTCACTTCCCTATTTATGATGCACTTCTTATATCTCTTTCGTATCTCTGCTCTCCTCCGGTCCCCTTTTCATATCGGCATTTATCTATAATGTTTTCCACTCGAATTCCTGCGTCTCCACTCTGATACTAGAAGAACTCACGTCTATGATACACATCTTTCTTAGTGCACATTTTTTATGAGCATCCTCCACATGTCGCGCATGTTTTCTTCATAATAAGTTAGTTTTGGCGAGAGATAAATTCCAACAATAAATGTCTCGGTCATCCTGACTTCTCCCATCGCCATCTTTCAAATGTGGCACAAATCAAGGTATGCTCACGCCTTGGTGTGCAGTTGATTTGTGACCAGACTTACACGGTTGACTCCCTCTCATTCATTCCTCGCTTAACTCTTACTCGTGAATCGAAGAGCCCCCATCTTTTTCTCTCTCCAAATATTACTCATCTTTGTATCCCAACATTTATTTTTGGTGATCATCCATCTTTCATCCTCGTATCTCCTATACTCACTCATGTCTTCCTCCTCTCTCCTCAATTACTGCAAATTTATCCCACGGTGCGTATTTTTTGTTTTTCTTCTCCACCACAATTTACTCAACCCTTTCACTCCCCCTCCTTGCGTCCCCTTCTTCACTCTCTCCTTACTTTCTTCCCACAATATTTTCCTCTAACTCTCACTCGCTCTCGCCCACCCACTGATTTCACTAGTGACATTCATATCCCAATTCTTCGCTCCACGCTCCTTATGACTTTCGCCACACTCCTCGTTTTAGTCTATACTCGAATTATTATAATGAAACTACTTTTATGAGTTGTTTTATACCAGTGCCCTTTTCCCAGCCTTGCTCTTTCTCCTCTTCCTCCTCTCCTCCCCTCTCCCTTTTTCCCAATTTTTCCTTTTTTCCCCCGATTTCCTTTCCCATCATCCCAACTTTTCCATTTTTCCCGACCTTTTTCCTTTCAAAATTCCTTTTTTCCCCTTTTTTTCCCATTGCACCCCTTTTTTTCCCTTTTTTTCCCATTATTTCCCAAATTTTCCCCATTTTTTAAATCCCATTTTGGGCTTTTCCATTTTCCTTTTGATGTTTCGATTTTACTTTTAAATCTTTTTTCATTTTTAAATGTAATTTTATTTAATTTCTTTCACTTTTAAATTTATTTTTAATTATTAATCCATCTTTTCTTCTGATTTTTATTTACTGTTTAAAATTTCTTTTTAATTTTAAATTGTTTTCATTTTTTATTTATTTAATTTTAATTTTTTTAATTCCATGAATCTTTAAATTTTTTAAATGTTATAACTTTTTAGTGAAGTTCATTTTTAATTTCCTTTTTAAAATTTTGGCATTTTAAATTCCTTTAATTTTTTCAAATTTAAATTTAATTTGACCTTTCTTTGTTTTTAATTTTTCAAAATTTCTTTTTATTTCTTAAATTTAGTTTTTATTTTAAAATTTCCTTTTAATTTTTAAATTCCTTTCAAAATTCTCTTTTGTTTCCTTTTATTTAAAATTTTTTATTTTTAGCTTCTTTTCAATTTTCTTTTATTTCCTTTTCCCAATTACTAATTAATAAATCTTTATTTCCTTTTCTTTTTTTTTGTTTTTTATTTTTATTTTTTTAAAAATCACTTCTAATTCCCTTTTACTTTTATATTTTTTTAAATTTGAAATTCCTTTCCTTTTTTATAATTCCATATTTTAATAACTAATAAATATTTTTATTTCCTTTCTGTCCAAATTTTTCCATTTCCCTTTCATTTTCTGATTTTTATTTTTAATTTCCTTTTAATTTTCCTTTTATTCTTTAAATTTTCACCTAATTAATACTTTAAAAACCATTTTTTATTTCCTTTATTTTCCCAAATTTTTCTTTTTATTATAATTTTTATTTTCAATTTACTTTTAAAATAATATTTATTTCCTCTTATTTTAAATTATTGTATTTTTAATTTCCTTTCATTTCCTCCTAATTAATAATTAATAATTAATTTTGTATTTCCTTTCTATCCCAATTTTACTTTTTCCTTTTTATTAAATATTTAAATTTTAATGTGTTCCCTTTATTTTTATTCCCTTTTACCTTTTAAAAATTCTCTTTTCATCTCCAAATTATTTTTATTTTCCTTTCAATTTCCCTTTTCATTAATTTCCCCTAATTATTAATTAATAAATAAATATTTTTATATATTCCAAAATTTTCCTTTCCCTTTTTAAATACTATTTTAATTCCCTTTTTCTTTTAAATTACTTTAATTTTTATTCCTTTCCTTATTAATTAACAAATAATTTTAATTTCCTTTCTATTCCAAATTTTTTCCCTTTTTTTTTTCCATTTTTTCCCCCAATTTTCCTCCCCATTTTTCCTTTTTTCCCCAATTTTCCCAATTTTTTTTAAATTTTCCCATTTTTCCTTTTTTCCAGCCTCTCTCCCGATCCTTTTCCCACCGGTGACGCCCTCAGGTAACGAAAAATTCCCCAAAAAATCGAAATTTTGGGCAAAATTTGGATTTTCTTCTGCATCTTCTCCATTCCCACCTCCAAAAAATTCAATTTTTGGGTCATTTTTGGGCTTTTTTGGACAAATCCAAGTCCAACCCAAGCTGGGTCATGGTGGAACCTCCTCCGTCCAAAAAAAATCAGAATTTTAGGAAAAAAATCAGAATTTTGGGAAAAAATTGGGAGGTTCTTCTCCATCTTCTCCATCTTCTCCATTTCCACCTCCAAAAAATTCAATTTTTGGTTCCATTTTTGGGCTTTTTTGGACAAATCCAAGTCCAACCCAAGCAGGGTCATGGTGGAACCTCTTCCATCCAAAAAAAAATCAGAATTTTGGGAAAAAAAATCAGAATTTTAGGAAAAAAAATCGGAATTTTGGGAAAAATTGGGAGGTTCTTCTCCATCTTCTCCATCTTCTCCATTTTCACCTCCAAAAAATTCAATTTTTGGGTCATTTTTGGGCTTTTTTGGACCCAAATCTGAGCCCAACCCAAGCAGGGTCATGGTGGAACCTCTTCCATCCTTAAAAATCAGATTTTTTTGGAAAAAAAAAAAAATCTCCATCTTCTCCATCTTCTCCATATCCACCTCCAAAAAATTTGAATTTTTGGGTCATTTTTTGGCTTTTTTAGACCCAATCTGAGCCCAACCCAACCAGATCATGATGGAACCTCTTCCAACCAAAAAATCGAAATTTTGGGGAAAACTGGGGAGATTTTCTCCGTCTTCTCCATCTCCTCCATCTTGTCCATCCCCACCTCCAAAAAATCAAATTTTTTCCCGTTTTTCCCGTTTTTCCCCCCAGACCTTCCCCCTCCCGCCCCCAACATCTCGGTGACGCCGCCCAAGGCGCGCTTCCTGGTGGGCGACGCCGTCTCCATCTCCTGCGCCGCGCCGGCGCCGCCCGGCGCCGACCGCATCCAGGGCTTCCGCTTCACCGGCACCTCGGGTGGGCAGCGATGTCGCGACGTCCCGCGGACGTCCGTCCACACCTTCAACGTCACCGGGCCCACGAGGCGGCTTCCACGCCTGCTCCTACAGCGTCCTCCGTCACGGCGGCCGCGTCGTCCACTCGCTGCCCAGCCAGCCTGTGCTCATCCAAGTCCAAGGTTTTGGGGTGGAAATCCTGGAGTTGGGGTTTTTGGGGGGTTTTGGGTCAAAATTTGGTCCGTTGAGGTTCAGGGTTGGGTTTTCCACCCATGTTAACTTTTCTACTAAATTGGGTGTTTTTACCCAAAATTTGTCCTGTTGGGGTCCCAGTGTTGACTTTTCTACTTTTCCACCCAATTGGGGTTTTTACCCAAAATTTGTCTCCGTTGAGGCCCAACATTGACTTTTGTGTCCAATTGGGCGTTTTTGCCCCAAAATTCATCCCCATATACAAACATGTTGGGTTTTGGTCCAATGGGGACATTTTTATCCCCAAATTTGTCCCTGTTGAGGACCAACATTGAGTTTTCACCCAACATTGACTTTTCCACTCAATTTGGCATTTTTATCCTAAATCCATCCCCGTTGAGTTCCAACCTCGACTTTTCTATGCAATTGAGCGTTTTACCCCAAAATTCATCCCCATTGACCGAAATATTGGTTTTGGTCCAACGGGGGCATTTTTATCCCAAAATTTGGTCCCGTTGGGTCCAACCTTGACTTCTCCACCCAATGTTGGGTTTTCTACCCAATTCCATAATTTTGTCCCAAATTATCTCATTGAGGCCCAACCTTGACTTTTCCACCCAATGGGACATTTATACCCAAAAATCCCCATTGGCCAAAATGTTGGGTTTTGGTCCAATGGGGACATTTTGATCCCAAAATCCATCCCCATTGAGGTCCAGCCTTGACTTTTCCACCCAATGTTGACTTTCCTACCCAATTTGGTGATTTTATCCCAACACCATCGCCATTGAGGTCCAACCTTGACATTTCCACCAATTTGGCCATTTTCACCCCAAAACCCACCCCCATTCACCCAAACCATCCCCTTTTAACCACAAGGCGCCGTTTTAAACCCCAAAACCCCTCCCCTTTTGACCTCCAACCTTGACTTTTGACCCTTCCCCTCCCACCAGACCGCCCGCCCAGCCCAGCCTGACGGTGATGCCCTCCGGCTTCACCGTGCAAGGGCAGCCCCTCCTCTTCCTCTGCGCCGCCCCGTCAGCCCCGCCCCCGGCACCACTTCCGCTTCTTCCGGGAGGGACTCGAGGTCTCCGAGGGCTTGCGGAAAGTTCCGGAAGTGCCTGGATGAGGTGGAGAGGAGCGGCCGGAACCAGACCGGGAACTTCAGCTGCAGCTACGAGGAGATGACCGAGGGGCGCTGGATCCCTCCTACCCCAGCGAGGCTGTGCCGGTGGTGGTGGAAGGTGATTTTGGGGGAAAATCAGCGGTTTTGGGCACAGGGAGGGTTTGGGGAAGGGTGAGGTGATGGCGAAGTGGGAGGGGCAAAATTGGTTGGCTTGGGTTGGGTTTGGTTAGCCATGGTTGAGTTTAGTTGTTTTGGTTGGCTTTGGTTGTTTGGTTGAGCCATGGTTGTGTTTGGTTGGTTATGGTTGGGCTTGATTGGATGTGGTTGAGTTTAGTTGGGTGCGGTTGGGTCATGGTTGAGTTTGGTTGGGTCATGGTTGACTTTCTTTCAGTTTGGTTGGGTTTGGATGGGTCAAGGTTGGGTTTGGTTGGATTGGTTGGGTTTGGTTGGTTCGTGGTTGGGCTGTGGTTAGTTTGATTTGGTTTGGTTGGGTGTGGTTGAGCAATGGTTGGATATGGTTGACTTTGTTGGGCTGGTATGGATGCGATTTGGTTTGGTTGGGCCTTGGTTGGGTCATGGTTGGGTTTGGTTGAGTTTAGTTGGCATGGTTGAACGTGTTGAGTTTGGTTGGTTTGGATGGATGTGGTTGGGTTGGTTGGGTCATGTGGATTGAGTTGGGTCATGGTTGGATTTGAGTTGGGTCATGGTTGGGTTGGGTGTTGTTGGGCATGTTTTGGTCATGGTTGGGTTTGGCTGGGCCTTGGTTGAGTCATGGTTGGGTTGGGTGTGGTTGAGCCATGGTTCGATATGGTTGAGTTTGGTTTGTCTTGGATGGATGTGATTGGTTTGGTGTGGCCATGGTTGGGTTTGGTTGAGTTTAGTTGTATTTGGTTGGGTTTTGGTTGGTCATGGTTGGGCCTTGGTGAGTTGGGTTGGGTTTGGTTGGGTCATGGTTGTGTTTGATTTGGTTTAGTGGTGTGTTGGGTTTGGTTGGATCATGGTTGGTTTTGGTTGGTTGGATGTGGTTGGTCATGGTTGGTTTTGGTTGTGTTGATTGGATGTGGTTGGGTTTGGTTGGACAGGTTTTGGGTTTGGTTGGTTGGATGTGGTTTGGTCATGGTTGGTTTTGTGTGTTTGATTGATGTGGTTGGTTTGGTTGGACCATGGTTGGTTTGGTTGGTCATGGTTTGGCCATGGTTGTTGGTTGAGTTTGGTTGGACCATGGTTGGGTTTTGGATGGGCCATGGTTGGGTTTTGGTGGGGTGTGATGGGTGTGGTTGGGTCATGGTTGGGTTGGGTTGAGTTTGGTTGGGTTGGGTCATGGTGGGGTTGGTTGGGCTTTGGTTGGGCCATGGTTGGATATGATTTGGTAATGGTTGGGTTGGTTGGGTTGGGTTGGGTCATGGTTGGGTTTGGTTGGATGTGGTTGAGTTTAGTTGGGTTTGTTGGGTTTGGTTGGGTCAAGGTTGGGTTTGGTTGGGTTTGGTTGAGTTTGGTCCCATCATGACCCCAAATCTCCTCCTGAATGTCCAAAATTGATGATTTCAAGGTTTTTTTCCATTTTCTCCAGTATATTTACATTTCCAGGAGCCACTTTTAGGCCTTTTTGCACCAATCCATGCCCAACCCAAGCAGGGTCATGGTGGACCTCCCATGACCAACAAAAAATCAGGATTTTGGGGAAAACCAAAATCTTCCTCATCATCTCCATCTTCTCCATTCCCACCTCCAAAACTTGAATTTTTTGGGCCATTTTTAGGCTTTTTGACCCAATCCGAGTCCAACCCAACCAGGGTCATGGTGGAACCTCTTCCAACGAATTGGCATTTTGGAAAAAACTGGGTGGTTCTTCTTCATCTTCTCCATCTTTCCCATTTCTCCCATTCATACCTCCAAAATATTGAAATTTTGGCCATTTTTAGGCTTTTTTGACCCCAATCCAAGGCCAGCCAACCAGGATCATGGTGGCACCTCCCATGACCAACAAAAATCAGGATTTTGGTAAAAATCAAAATCTTCATAATCTTCTCCATTCCCACTTACAAAATATTGAATTTTTTGCACCATTTTTTGGCTTTTTTTCCTCAAAAAAATTGAAATTTTGGGCCATTTTTCTACCTTTCCCCACCCAAATTTTAAAAATAACCGATTTCACTGATTTCTCCCCCAATTTTTCCCAGCCCCGTGCCCAGCCCCCGTGCTGTGGGTGGAGCCTCCTCGGCGTGGTCACCCGCGGGTCACTGGCTGCGCCTGACCTGTGCCGCGCACCAACGCCACTTTCCGGCGCCGCTTCCGCTTCTTCCGCAACGGCGCGAGCTGACCCCGGGTGACCTCGTCGGTGACGTTACTGGTGAGTCATCGGGGATGGGTCCCAGCTGCCTGTTCCTGCGGATTTCGCCGGAATTTTCTGGGAATTTCAGCTGCCGGCTGGAGAGGAGGTGGGCAGGCCTGGGTGGAGGCTCCGCCCAGTGAAGGCGTGGCCGTGATGGTCATGGGTAGGTGAGGGGGTTTTGGGGGGAAAATGGGGGGTTTGGGGAAAAGGGGAGGGGAGGAGACATATTGGGGTTATTGGGGTTGGCCACGCCCATCGCGAATGGCTGCTCTCACCTGATGGGCCACGCCACTCAAATAGCCACACCCAGACCATTGGCCACACCCACCTAAGTAACCACATCCTCTGACCCACTCTCACTGACATGCCCACCTATTGAGCACACCCCAACTGGCCACACCCATCAAAAATGGCCACAACAATGACCACACCCAAAATGGCCATACCCACACCAAAAGAACCACACCCCAAATGGCCACACGCCACTCCAATGACCAGCCAAAAATGGCCACACCCATAAAAATGTCCACAGCCACTCCCATTACCATGCCCAAAATGGCCAACCCACTCAAATGACCCAAAGCAATGGCCACACCCCAAAATGACCACACCACTCAATGACCACACCCCAAATGTCCACAGCCCACCCCATTGACCACACCCCCAAATGGCCACACCCACCCACTCCATGACCACACCCAAAATGGCCATGCCCACTCAAATTGACCACTCCCCATCCCATTGACCACACCCACACCACTGACCACATCCCCAATGACCCTGCCCACACCACTGACCACACCCACCTCACTGACCACACCCACCACCAATGACACCCCAAGAGGCCACACCCACTCCAATGACCACAAGCAATGCCACACCCTCTCCAATGACCACACCCAAAAATGGCATGCCCACTCACATTGACCAGATCCCACCGCTTGACCAACACCTCCTCACCGACCACACCCCTCAATGACCCCACCCACCCAATGACCACACCACCCACTGAACCACTCCCAAGTTGACCACACGCCTAAATGGCCACACCACCCCAATGACCACACCCAAATGGCCAACCCACTCACATTGACCCTCCATCCACAATGACACACCCACCCCGCTGACCACACCCACCAAATGACCTCCCTCACCCAAATGACCACCAGGCCATTTTTGTGGGTGTTTTTTTGGCATTTTTGGGGTTTTCTTACCCAGGGAGTGGTTTTGGGGCAGTTCTGGGGTTTTTGGGGTGTTCACTCCCCCTGGGATTTGGTTTTTTGGGATGGTTTTGGGGTTTTTGGTATTTGCTGACCCCTGGGGTTTATTTTGGGGTGAGTTTCGGGATTTTTGGATTATTTGATGTCCACGGGTGTTTTGGGGTGGTTTTGGGTATTTGCACACCCACGGTTTGTTTTGGGTCAGTTTTGGGGTTTTTAAGGTATTTGCTGACGCAGCATTTTTTTTTTTAGGGGGTTTCTCGCCCCCAGCTGAGTTCGAGTTCCACCCATTGGTCATCGGTGGCGTCGTGGGCGTGGCCTTGCTGCTCCTGGCGATCCTATTGGCTGTTTGGCTGCGCCAGAGGAGGAGGGGTCAGTGAGGGGAGGGGAGGATTTGACCCCAATATGTCCCAAAATCTCACCATTTTTACCCCAAAATTTACCTTCTCAGGCCAAAAATAGAACATTTTACCCCAAATTTCTCTATTTTAGTCCCAAATTGACCATTTGGACCCACGAATTTCCCACTTTGACCCCAAATTCCCCACTTGAATCCCAAAATTGCCCCAAATTTCGCATTTCAATCCAAATTTCCCCATTTTGTCCAAAAAAGACCCTTTTGTTCCCCAAAGAAGTTAATTTTACCCAAATTCCACACATTTTACTCCAGAATTGACTCTTTTGCCACAAAAGTCCCCATTTTTGACCCCAAATTGTTACCAAAATGCCCATTTGGACCCAAATTCTCCCAGTTTGGTGCAAAATTGACCCTTCTGCAAATTGCCATTTTGATCCCAAATAGTCCCCAAATCTCCATTTAAACCCAACTTCCCCCATTTTTACCCAGAAGTTAGGCCGCATTTTGACCTTAAATCCCTCCTTATATTTGACCCCAAAAATTGTGCTCTTTAAAGCAAAACTTGACATTTATACCCCAAAATCAGCCATTTGAGCACAAGTTGGCATTTTGGCCCCATATGATTCCAAAATTTCCACATTTGCACCAAAATTTATTTCTTCACTAAAAATTCCCCATTATTGAACCCAAATTTTTCCATTTTTATCAGAAAAGATTTAACAACATTTTTTCCCCCAAAATTCCCCCATTTTGACCCCAATTTTCCCACTTTTAAGGTCAAAAATTAAAACAATTTTTTCTCCCCAAGTATGCCCATTTTGACCACAGAATTTCACATGTTATTGAGACCCCAAATTTCCCATTGTAGTGCCAAAATTATAAACATTTTTCTCCCCAAAAGTTGGCCCATTTTTCCCCTTCCAATTTTCCTCTTTTGCCACTTCAAAAAATTGGCCATTTTGTCGCAAATTGCCCAACTTGACACCAGAATTAGGCCCCTTCTCTCACCAAAACTTCAAATTTCCCCCCAATTCCCCAAAATGTGGTCTCACACCAAGAAAACCCTTTTGAACCAAACACACCTTCTGAACCCAAAATCCAGCTCTTACTCACACCACAAGAATTATCTATTTTGACTAAATTTCCAGGCTTTCCGCCCAAACTTTGAAAACCTTCTGCCCTCAAATTGCTCATTTTGGATCCTAAGAAATTCCTTTTTTTCCCCCAAAATTCCCCATTTCCCCAAAATTCCAAATTTCCCCCCAAAATTCCTGATTTTCAACCCCAATTTTTCCCCAATTTCTCCCCAAAATCTCGTAATTTCCTCCCAAAAATCCCCATTTCCCCCCAAGATATTTCCCATTTTCACCCAAATTTCCGTCTTTTTCCTCTCAAAACCAAACCCTCCTTTTCCCACAATT
>NDFG01003804.1:0-12009 GCA_002167245.1 Sporophila hypoxantha
TCTGTGTGTTGTGGCCATCTCAAATGTGACTTGTGCTGTGACAGGCTGGGATTGTGCTGTGGGGTGGCACAGCCTCTCCTTGCCTCTGGCATGGTCCTGCAGGCTCAGGGGTGAAAAGGGTGGCCAGAGAAGGGAGATAGTCAGGATTTATCCATCCCACACTGACAGCACCATGGAGCTGCTCTGTGCTCCAGCCTGGGCAGCTGCAGACAGCACTCATGAGCATCCTTGGCTGGGAGAGCCAATAAAACCAGGGATAAAATGGGGATCATGGAGCAAACATKAGCCTGAGTGGCATAAACCCTCCAGCACCAGGCAAAGCTGTCCCACCAAGGAAGGCTGGGATGTTGCCGGGATGAAAGGTGGTGCATGGAGGAAAGAAATCAAATATAACACCAGAAGAGAGGAGAGGGCATCTCGTGCCCTGCAGCCAGTGGTTCCTGGGCTCACTGCTCCCCTCTGCTGCTGCCACAGGTGGTGCAAAGAACACACTACCACGGCATGAGGTGCCTCTTCCGTGTGAGCTTCTTCCCCAAGGACCCGGTGGAGCTGCTGCGCCGGGACCCTGCAGCTTTCGAGTACCTCTACATCCAGGTACTGGGGCTGGGGGCTGCAGGTGCACGTCTGCCAAGGCTGGGCCCTGCGGTGGCACCCCTCAGGTGGCAGTGGCTGTCCCTGGGGCTGTGTGAGGACTCAGGTGGCAGTGGCTGTCCCTGGGGCTGTGTGAGATGCCTCTTCTCCCTCCCGCAGAGCCGCAACGATGTGATCAGAGAGCGCTTCGGCACCGAGCCCAAGCCTGAGATGCTGCTGGGGCTGGCTGCCCTCCACATCTACATCACTGTCTCAGCCACCCGGCCCAGCCAGAAGGTCTCCCTCAAGAACGTGGAGTGAGTCCTCCTGCCTGTCCCCAGGCTCCCACACAGCCCTCCTTTGTTGTCCCTTCCCCGTGTCCCTGTGTCACAGCCACGTTTTGGGGTGTGGAGCATGACCTGCTCTGAGCTGGGCGGTGGCTCGGGGGCTTGGCAGCAGTGACAGCCACCCCTGGTCCCACCACGGGGCTGTGTAAGGCCCCCTCACACTGACATGCGGCAGCCAGGGCTGGGGACAGTTGCTGTGAGCCCAGGATCATTTCCATGGGAACCTGGGCTGATTTTCCAGCTCCATCCCAGGCAAGGAGATGTGGCTGTGTAACCTCAGCCTGTCACCAAGCACTGGCTCAGCCCTCCTGTGGCTCCTGGGGGACCTAAACCCTTACCCAGCCCATGTGTGCAGGCTGGCCTTGCCCAGTTGGCGCAGGGAAGAAGAGGGAGGGGTCACCCCAAAAGAGGTTTGGGAATTTGCCCTGCATCCCTAAGTTTCCATGATTGCGAGTGGGGCCCAGGGTTTGCTGCAGAGCGTGGCACTGCTGTTCCCCAGCCTGCAGCTGTGTCACCAGCCTGGGGTCCCATCCCCTTGGGGACCCGAGCTGGGGGCTGCTGCTGCTCTGGCTGCGGTGCCAAGGAAGTGCTGGTGTGGCTCCAGCTCCCTCTGACGGCAGGAGGATGCTCTGGGACAGTTTGTGTCCCTCTGTGCTCGCTGGCAGCGCCTCCGACCTGGCAGCTCATGCGGGTTTCCCTTCCCACAGGAAGGAGTGGGGCCTGGAGCCCTTCCTGCCCCCCTCGCTCCTGCAGCTCATCAAAGAGAAGAGCCTCCGGAAATCCCTCTCGCAGCAGCTCAAAGCCCACCAGCACCAGCCTGGGGGCACCAAGGTGAGCCCAGCCCACAGAGCCCCTGTCCAGGGCTGGGGGGTGGCAGCCTGCCCTCCAGCCCAGCCTGCTGTCCCCAGCTCCTCAGGGACTCCTTAAATCCCCTGGGGTGGCAGATAAATCCCACAGCCAGGTAGAGTCTCTCTCCAGAATCTGCTCTCAGGGTCTGATGTGGATTGCAGGGGGTGCAGTGAGGATCAGGGCTGAGATCAGCTGAGGCTTGGCTGAAGTGGCACACACCAGCTCATTGTTATCTCTGCTCTGGGCTTGGGAAGCTCTGGAGGTGGCAGCTGAGCCATTGCCCTGGTCCCTGCAGCCTTCACAGGGAGGGAGGGAGTGTGGGTTGTGCATCCCAGGGGGGTTATACATCAAGCACTGGGGCTCCTTCCTGGCTGTGCCCTGCTCTGAGTTACCTCCCAGCAGCTGCCCAGGATGGCAGGGGAGTGGAGACCCCCCTCACCCACAACCCAGACCCACTGCCATGCCCAGAGCTGCCTGACAGCTTGCTGTGCCCCCCTAGCTGAGAGCCCCAGCTCTGCCCCAGCCTCCTGCCTCTCTTTTGCTGTGCTCCCAGTGATCAGCTGTGTGTGTTCTGTCAGGTCTCCACAGCCCAGGCAAAGCTGCAGTACCTGAGGATCCTGAACGAGCTGCCCACCTTCGCTGGGGTTCTCTTCAACACGGTGGGACTGGTACGGTAACCCGGGCTGGGCTGGGGGGTCCTGCCCCTGACTGTGCCATGGCTCCCACAGAAATCACTCCCCTCAGTCTCCTGCTCTGCCCTGCTGAGCTCCAAGCCCACCCAGAAAGCCTTGGATGCTCTGCTGTCAGCAGGTTGGGTTTTAGGGTCTGCAGGGTCAGGATTTGCTCTGCTCTCTGTTCCTGCCAGCCTGTGGGGCAGAGAGGTGACCTGCCCAGTGAAGCTGGAGGAGTTTCAGGCATGTGTTTGTAGCTAGGTGTGCCCTGGCACATCCTGCATCCATCCTGGAGGAGGGCAGCTCCTGGCCAAGGCCACTGTGGTCCCTGCTTGCCCTGTGCTGTCACGGGTGCTGCAGCCTGATCCTGCCACAGCCATCCTGCATCTCCACTGCTCACCAAGCACCTCAGCAGCACAAACAGGACCTGGCTCACCCCTCATCCCTCTCACTCCACTCCCACCCAGAGGTCCCCATGTCGGTGTCACCTCTCTGCCATCCCTCCCTTTCCCCCCACCCGTGGTCTCAGCACTTCCCGTGCTTTGCCTGCTGGGTTCCATCTCTGGCAGCCTTTGGTCTGCTCTGTCCCTCCCTCACAGCTCAAAGGGCTGCCTGCAGGAATTCAGTGCAGGCACAGCTTCATGGAGTCTGCTTGGTGCCATGGCAGAGCACTCAGAGCCTGCCCCTGACACTGAGTAGACAGCATTTATTTTTTTTTATGTCTGACACCAAAGCAATGCCTCTGAGCCAGCCTGTGAGCTGAACTGTGTTGAAGTGGTGAAAAGTATTCCCTTATTATTTTCTGCAATGGTCTGCCCAGCTCCTCTTCCCCTCCACACCTGGCTTGAAGCATCCTTTTAGACCAGAGCAAGAAACATCCCTATTTCCAGTCAAGCTTTGGTCTTTCTTCTTTTCTGAAATCCATTCACTCCCTCCTTTGCTTCCTTCTCTCAGAGGCAGTGTGAGGTCAGACAGGTTTGTAACACACTTGCTTTAGTGTAGTGACACCAGTGAGCCTGAATATTTCATGTGGACACTCAGTTCAGAGCTTTACTTTTAAACAGCCTTGGCATGCTGCACACCCCTCCCAGCTCTGCCAAGGGGCTCAGGGAGGCAGGTTGGTGGCACCAGCCTCACCTACTGCTCTACCAAAGCCATCCTGGGCCTGAGCAGGCTGCCAGCATTGAGGCTGGGCTCCATGGAGAGAGCCGTGTGCAGGCTGTGCCACGCTGGCTGTGCCTGTTCACCCTGCCTGTCTGTCTGTCTGTCTCTCTCCCCGTGTGGCAGCAGGATGAGAAGCAGCCAGCCACCACCCTGCTGGTGGGACCCCGGCACGGCATCAGCCACGTCATTGACCTGAAAACCAACCTCACCACGGTGCTGTCAGAGTTCAGCAAGGTCAGCAAGATCCAGCTGTTCAGGGAGAACCAGGGCGTGGCCCGGGTGGAGACCAGCATCCTGGATGCCAAGGTAGGCATGGGTGCCGTGGGGATGAGGCTGGGGCTTTGGGGCCAGCCTTTGAGGGGATTCACATCACAGCTGTGTGCTGGACAGTCTGCTTGGGGATCCCTAGAGACTCCAAAACCCCTTCACAGCAGGGCCTGCAGCATCTCCCCTGCTGCTCTGACTCCCTGTGCCACACAGGAATGGCTGCTGAGGGCCACAGGGCAGGCATGGTGCCCTCCTGGCCATGACCCAGGGCCTACTTAAGGAGAGTCACTTTGGTTGCCCTCCTGGCTCTCTAATTGACCAGGCAGGCATGCGTGTGTGCTTATCTCGGGCCATCTGACCTCCTAGGGCAGGTTCTCATTTTTTGCCTCTTTTCGGCCATGACCCAGGGTCTAGGTTCTGGTGCCCTTCTGCTATGACCTTATAGTGTGCCACAGGTCAGGCATTTGGTGCCCTTTACTTGGCACATTGACCTAGTGGCTTCATTTTCAGCGCTATTTGGTGCCCTTCTGCCATGACCCTAGTGGCCACAGTGAGGAGCTCATGTGCCCTCGCCATCTGACCAGGTGGTGCATCGGCTACTACTTCCTGGTCTATTGAGACCAGGCCTCACAGTTCTAGGCTCCATTTCAGTTTTCCTTCTTTCGGCCTCATGCACCCTCTGGGTGCACCAGTGGAGCCTTCTGGCTCTCATTGACCTAGTCATAGGCATGTTATGGCCATTATGTGCGCCTTTCTGGCCGAATTTGACCTCTATATTGGGTCTCACAGGTGACAGGCGTATTTATTGGTGCTCTCCTTCTGTCCATGACCAGCTGTGTGAGGAGATATTGGTTCATGATGTTTGCCCTTTACTGTTCTATATGATCCAGCATTGGTGTACAGAAGAGATGTGTCTTAGTTGCCCTCCTGGCCCATGGACTCACATGGCTTCATCTCTAGTTTCAGGGCGATTGATGATCCTCTTTCACTGGCCATTGACCCCTAGGGCAGCTACTTTAGTGCATTGAGTCTCCTCTCTGGCATTTGACTCCCCTAGCTTTTCGGTAGCAGTTCAGGCATTGGTGCCCTCTATTTTTCTGGTCTTGCCCTCTGGAGTGGCCACAGGCAGGAATGGGAGCCCTTCTGGCTCATCGACCATCCATACTACCCCTTCCACTCCTTAATGCCGTTCAAAGCAGGCTGATTCTTGGGCAGATGTTTGGTGGCTTACATAGCCAGCATGGTAGCAGGACCCTTTGGAGGTCAGTGTCTAAGCACCTCCCCTGTTGGCTCACGGCTGAGTTAAGTCGTAGCAGTGCATTGCCACATAGCTGGGCTCTGCTCAGCCAGTGACCCTGTGAGCCTTTATGCATTTAGTAGCACTCTGTCTGGAAGTTGTCGAAGGCTGCAGGTATTGCCCTGATGAAGCTGAATATATGTAAGGATTGTCTTATTTACATTACTCTTTGTAATTGTTTTGTTATTGTCTAGTTCATTCTAGGAGTGGTCCACAGATCGTCTGTTTTCCATATATATATATATACTCTCTGATCGTCCACCTCTGGATTGTACCCTTGCATTGCCTCTGTGTTTATCTCCTCCTTCGCTCCCTCTCAGGCACTCCTCTTTGCACAGTCCTGAGCTCCCTGTTCTCGTGTTTTGTCCCATTCGTCCTGCTGTGGTTGTGTGTAGGTTTTAGCAGTGCTGTTCTTAGTTGGCAAATCCCTTGCTTCAGGCCATTTCCTTCACCCCTTCTTCCCCCTCAAGTCCAAAGACCTCCTCAAGAAAGTAAGCTATTGTCAGCTAGCCATAATCTTTTATTTCCTTCTTTTTTGGTGCCTGCTCAATGACCACAAGATGCTAAGGAGTTTCTTTCCCTTTGTGCATCTTTGCTGACTGCTATTTTAACATAGTCTGGTGCCGTCGGTCCTGTGCACGACTCCAAAGGTATCATTCATCTGTGTTGTTAGTTCTCCCTCAGGGCATGTGTGCTTTCGGTGCCCTGCTCTCCTGGGAATGGACAGCTCGAAATCGGCAGAGATTCTACACATTCAATGCCACAGCTCTTTCTCCTTTTCTACCCATCCTTGAATTCAAACAGGATTGGACACTGAAGTCTCGAGTTAGTCAGGAGTCAGCAGTGTCTTGGCAGACGATGTCTATTGCACAGTGGTGCCTCTTGTTTGTGTCAAGGAGATGACTGCATCAATACGCTTTGAGCCTCACTGGCTGTTGGGTTCAGCCTTGCCTGCCCTGATTCATCGTTTTCCCTACTCAAGACTGTTAGAAGTTCTGATGCCTGCTTTGCCTGCTGTCATTGTTGTTCATCTCTTGCACAGGTCTTTCCAAGCTCTCAGCTCCTTCTTGTCTGCGCCGCTCTTTGTGCTGTTTCTTCATAGCGCTCACAGCTGTAATTCATGGTGATTTGTTTAGGATTTCTCCTGCTGCTCTCCTGTTTCCTTTTGTGTGTATTTCTTCACTCTCTCCACCCAAGCTCTCCGATTATATTCTCTCCAAGTCCTGCCTTTATCCTGCTCGCCACCTATGTGAGGCCTGCTGTCCAGTGTCCTAGCTCTGCACACTCACCTGCCATTACTAACACCGCCCTCTCAGGGATTATGGCGGGGCTCCCCCTTGTTCTTTTTTTTTTTCGCGTATCCTCATCCCTCCACTCAGCCTCTATTCCACAAAGCCCATTTCATTTTTGAATTCCTAATCCCACTGCTCAGGTATTTGTCAACTGTAACATTTTTAACATTCCCTTCGTTTCTTGTCACTTCCCACTGTGCATGCACTTCAGTGTTTGTGCAGATTCATAGCCTTGCGGTGATCCTTGCCCTGTGCTTTTCTCCCAGCCTTTCATAATGCCCTACTCCTCCCCTGACTTCCAAAAGCCCTTCCTAGTTGTCTTCCTGTGTTTGTGATCAAGAGATCCATTACCATGCTTTTCTCCTCTTACAGTATCGTCAGTTCAGAACAGGGGATTAATGTGTGCAATTTGTACCACGTAGCAGGCCCTGCTAGTGTTCCTTCCTGTCTGTCCCACTTGGTCACATTTGGAGAGTCTTGTCGTGTAGTGTAAACCACCTCCCATATGCATTAAACATTGGGTGTGGTTTGTGTGTTATAAAACCACTCCCCATTAATTGCTTATTAATTGGGGTTGTGTTTTCTTTTTTGTTTTGTGTTCTTTCTTAATTCCCATTTTTTTCTTTATTTTGTTTTTCTTTGTGTGTATATTAAACCACCCATTTAATTTGCATTAATAGTGTGGTGGTTTGGTTGTTATCTATATAACCACCCCTCATTTAATGCATTAATTAGTATGGTGCTTTGTGTGTTATAAGAACCACCCCATTAATATGTTTTTTTATTTTAATAATGGGATTGTGTGCTTAAAATCCTATCTCCATTATTACTTAATATTTGATGTGGATTTTGTGTTGTATAATATCCACCCCTATGTTAATTCATTTAATTTATAATGTGTTTGGTTTTGTGTTTCGTATTTAAATCACCTCCGAGTGTGTGTGAGTGATGCATTATATATTTTATTGGTTAGGGGTTTGCTGTGTTATTAAACAACCACCTCCCTATTTTAATAGTCACTTACTTGATGTCTGGCGTGGTTTTCACTGTGATTATCTAAAACCATACCCCGATTTAATGCATTTAATAATTATGGCCTTGTGGTTTGTCCCGTGTTACTTAAAATATTCCGACCCTCTTCTTTTATTAATGCATTATTAGTGGTGGTGGGGTTATGTGTTTGTTATATATAACCATCCACCCAATTACTATGCAACTCTAATAATGGGTGGTGTGTGTGGATTAAAACCACCCCATTAAGTCTTGTGCTTTCTATTAATAACAGGCTTGTTCATCCTCCTGTTCCTGTTGGCTCACTGTGAGTGCTTCTGAGTGCTGTGCTTGTCCCCATTGCATCTCACCAGCCTCCATGGCACTCTGTACTCCGTATGCCTGTGTTGTGAAGGGAGTAGCACTGTGTCCCCCCAGCACAGGCTTGGCACATGGAGGACAATGCTGTCTGTCGATTGGCTTGTGTGGTTGGCTGCTGTGCATCCATCTTGCTTCTAGATTTATTCTCTGGTCAATTCCCACACACCTTGTCCATGGATCTCTGTCATCTACTTTTGCTCTCCTACTCCTCTCGTAGCCATTCCCTCGCGCAGAAATTCCACTCTCTGTGTCCTCACCAGCCCTTCCTGTGCGTGCACATATAAAGCTTTTTCCCTGCCTTCGATCCCTAGCCTATCCAAGTGCGCCCCCAGGAGCGCTGTGATGATAAAAGCCTAGTCTTCGCTTTGTTGCCTTCTAAAGGTTACAGCTCAGACTTCTACACCTTCCTGGCCTGTGAGCATGCTAATCCGGGATGCACTCCTTTTTATTCTCTCATAACGTAGAAATTCCCAGTCTCTAGCGTAGCCTCTGTCTACCGAATATATTCTGCCCCCTCTTGCCTGCCTGGTAATGGATGTCCATAAAATCGGCCCATTTGATGGAGTGGTGCGCTCGTGTCTTCTATACTCACCGTGCCAGGGCCAAGTGGCTCAGCCGTCAGTTTAATATCAGTGTCTCTTCTCTTCTCATTTTATAGCCATTATCTGATATCATCGGCTGTGTGGTTTTAAACATGCCTAGAAACTCGTGTATTTTGCTTCTCCTATAGATACCTCTGATAACTTGTAATCTCCCAACAGCACGGAGTAGCTGGATGTATGTATGAGCAGTGTGCTAAGTGAATATAGCTTTATAGCAAAAAAGATTCATTTTACTCACTTAGGCTTTAATTCTGCTTCTGCACATTATTTCTAT
This sequence comes from Sporophila hypoxantha, assembly GCA_002167245.1. NCBI lineage: Eukaryota > Metazoa > Chordata > Aves > Passeriformes > Thraupidae > Sporophila > Sporophila hypoxantha. The sequence continues at coordinate 8,705 of NDFG01003804.1, forward strand.
TCACTGAACGTGTCACTGGCTAGAAGCTCTCCCATGTGTGCAAATCAATCAAGTTCTGCTCTGTGCATGTTTCGCAAAACCATTTACGAAGGGCTTCCCTCTTATGATCCGTTAGTTGCTTTGTCCTGGCTTCTCGCGGCATGTCTCCCTGTTCTCAAATCTCTGTTGTCACCCCTTTATGGTGGAGCCCTGTCTCTAAATGTCTTCTGTTTGTAGGAGGGGTCGAGATTGTCCCTGTGACTGCTGTATCACTAGCTTCATGCGAGGATGCTCCTCGCTTGGTTGTGCCATTGCTCCGCATGCCATGAATTTCGCGTGTTTAGGGAATATCTGATCTTCGTCTCATGTCTTGAATGCTTACCTTGTGGAAACATCTCGTATGGCCAATGATCTGCTTCTAGGGGTTTTGTGCGAAAGACCATCCTTGAAATTTTAAATTATTTTTTTAACATAATGGTATTCTGTTTATATAAAACTTTATGGGTCAGTCGATTGGAGCAGCCCTTCAGTCTGGGGGTTTGCTGAACACTCCTGATACCTCAACCAGCCTAGCACCAGCCAGGACATTCTCTCCTACTGCTGCTAGCTGCCACCCACTAGTCCTCAGGACTTCACCTGCCAGGAAGGAAGGTACTCTGGGTGAGGAGATTTTCATTAGATGGTATACAATAGCAGTGCCTTTGAGGAGCATCATAATACCAATTATTTGCAATTTATTTACAGGCAGTAGTAAAAGTTTTAATACTGTTTGTCTTAAATGACTTATTTTCCACTAGTGTAGCTTAATTTGGTTTGTTTTGAGCTCTTCCCTTCCCGCATCCTGCACGGACTTCTCTAATTTCTGTTTTAGATACAGCCCAGTGTTATAACAACTTCTCAGGGTGGGACCTTCTGGCTTGTCCTATCTTTTACTTTTTTCCATCTGTCCACCGCCACTTATTTCCTTTTATTTTTGGCAAGAGGGCGCAGATTAGTCTGACAGAATCCTCTTTCAGAGATAGGAATCCACACAACCTTGGGACAGACATAAACAAAAAATCTCTCTATGGTTTCTGTCTGCTGCTTCCAAGGATTTTTTGTTCCCTGCCGAATGGGTCCTCTGTGAGTAGCCCTGATGCACCTGGTCTCAATTCTGGAGTTACAGGAGCAGTTTTTTCTTCATATTCTCTAGTCAGGGATATATAAGTGTGTCCAGCAGTTCCTGTATTGGGCATGATGCCGAGGAAATGTTCAGGCCTGCAGACCCTTTTGGGGTAGCACAGGACCTGCACATCCCCTCAAGTCTCTGCATGTGCTCTCAGTTTTGAGTTGTTCATGTCGTGGATCATTTGCTAGGTTCTCTCATATCGTGGTTCACTTAGCAGTGTTCGTCGAGTTGTCATTGTGACAGAGTTCTCATGTCCGGCTTCATTCTAGGAGTTGTTATCACGTCTGGTCATTGGTATTTGTTCCAGTGGTCATTCTCACCTGACATAAGCTCTGCCTTTATTCTGCTTGGGCTGTTTGCCTCTCTCTGCTCCTCCTCATGTCGTGGGCTCACTGACTCTCTGTTTGATTGCTCTTAGTGCTGGCATTGGAGGTTTGGTAACAAGTTGTTCTCCTGTTGATTCTCTATGTCATTTTTATGTACTCATCTTATTAAGTGCATCATTGGCCATACTGTTTTTTTAGGGGGTTTCTGCATCTCCAGGGCAGCTTCTCTCCCATCACTGCTGGGACACCTTCATGCATCGTGAGATGCCTCAGTCGCTTCTGAGTCAGTCTCAAAATGGTATACGCTGTCACGGCATTGACTTCCTCCCTGTGCTCAGCATACTGCAATTCCTCTCTTTATCCTGTCTCAGGTAAGATCAATACACAGGCTATTACTCCTGCCTGTGTGCAGCTGGGCAAACTGGTGCATCTTCTTGTGAGCGGCGATCAGGAGGTAGTCAGTCATGTTCCTCCCCAGTGTCTCATCGGCTCCAGAGCTGTGCTCTCATCCTTGTCTCAGTCTTCCGCTCCCCTGCTGTGCAGCTCCTCACACGCTCCACTGCGTGAGCCATTTAGTCGTTTGATTCTTTTCTTGAAATGGCTTTTTCTCAATGATGCATTTCTTCCTCTTCTGATTGTTACGAGCTAGTCTGCATCCTCCTGCTGCTTTTTGTTATATAACATTCCTGACATTTCGGAAAATGTTTCTGCGAATTAATTTGTTAGTGTGATTTGTAATGACAAGGAACGGCTTTGCTTTGGGCGACATGTATCTGGATCTCACTTGTGCTGGGATCCATCTCTTGGCAGGGTAGGTAGGAGCTGAGTGTGCCCTAGCTGTGTGTGCCTGATCTTTTCCTCTGTGCTGCCTGGGCAGGGCCTGTGCTCTATGATCTCTGCTGCCGGCCAACCTTCATATATCATAAGTTGGCATCAACTTATTGTGTTTCAATTCTCTGTAAATTAAGATTTTGGTTCCCTAGCGAGGCTCTTTGCAAGCCAGCTGTGCTATCTGAATCTCTAAGTACTGTAGAGTGTGAAACTCAAAGTTGAAAAATTATTCAAATAGGTTCCTGATCTTTGATCTTGCTGCTGCTGTGCCTGTAATTTTTTTTGGGTATGTCTTGTTGGTTGTTTCCATGTTGTTGTGTGCATTCTCTCATGTTGTACCCTTGCCATGTGGTAAACAGTGTGTATAGCACACCTCCGTGTGTCATTGCTGTGGTTTAGACCTCTTTCTGCTCTTCCTCCGGTAGAGCCTCAAGGTTTACCTTTCCTCTCTCTCTATTCAAATACGCGTGTATATACGATCTATTGATTGAGCCCCTCTGTAGCCATAGCCTCAAATTCTTTTTTCTCTGGCTTGTTGTATCCCTTACTCAGCATGTGTATTGTCTGAGTGCTGCTTTGAAGCCTAATTGCTTGAATTGCATTTTCCAGCTCTCTCCCAGTTGTGAATACACTTTGTTGTGTGTTATGGCCACTATTTCAAATTCACCAGGTGCAGGCTCAGTATATTGCTGATACGTTTCTTCCTGCTCCTGCAATGTCTCTCACTTGCCTTGTGAATACCTGGTGGATTTTTCCTGCATGGTTATAGAGCTGATGGCGTTTGTGTTATGTATGAGCAATATATGGGCCTGCAGCTTCTCCATTTCCTTTTTACAACTGTATTAATCTTTTTTTGCATATACACTCATTTCGTAAACACCGATCCAGCATCTCTACTGATTGATAGGGATGGTAGATTGAGAGTTCTTTTGGCTCGTTTACAATCTGCTCTTTGTTTTTGTCTAGGGAATACCGATACTACATTGATAATCTGCTGCAGT
>NDFG01003833.1:0-20461 GCA_002167245.1 Sporophila hypoxantha
TTTTTTTTTTTTTAAGGTAGGAGGAAGGGTGGTTGTAGTTGATTACACTAACCCAAGGAATTTGATGCTGAAATCAAGACAGGCTGAACCAGGGTGACCCAACAGGATGCTCTGCTGTGATGTGATTGCAGTTAATTTCTTAGAATACGTTTAAAATAAGTTTTTAATCTGGTTGTAATGGAATGAAACCCCAGGATTTAGCTGGTGGGAGGTGCCTCTTGCAGTTTTAAATTAGCTGTTCCTATTGAACCAGTAATTTTTAAATGCCAAGAAGTTCTTATTGCTACTTGATTCCATGTGCTTTGATCCCTCTCCAGGGCTGCAGTAATTTGGATAAATCTGTGTTTGGAGACAGAGGTTTCTGAGCATCCAACACATGCCAGAGTCTCCCTCATGAAGGSACTCACAATGGTACAAACAGCAAARGAAAAAGCTTCATTCTGGTAATTTTATTTCAGAATGCAAAGCAAATAGAGAGAAATCTGTGTAGAAGAGTGCCAGCTTCATAAATTCTTGCAATTGTGCTCTGTGAAGCTGGAAATGAAAATGAAATTGTGGGTTTTGTTCTTTGTCATATTTCAGTGTTTTTTATAAATTTTATAGCTGAATTTGCAAGTGAATGGGGAGGGAAAAAAAAGGTGAAAAATTCCTATTTGGGCAACCTGGAAACTCAGTTTGATTCCTGAGCATCAAGCTTTTTTGATCAACCTTCATTTATTATTTCTGAAGTGTAGGGGAAGTTCAATAAGCAAAACAATCCTGCAGTTAAACATAAATTCAAAAGAATGTTTCTAATTTCAGCCGCTTTGTGCGTTGGTAGTCAATAGAGACCAGATTTCAAATTGATACAGAAGAAGTGCTCATAATTTTAGTTGGCTGAGAGAAAAGCATCCTGACTTCTAAATTGTCTGCAATTGCCACATTGCCTGGAGGGAGACAGAGCTTTCCTTCCTGGAGATTTATGGCATTCAAAAATTCGAGACATTTAAGTCCACGGGAGTTTTGCATGTTTAATAATAATATTGCTTCCAATCAGAGTAAATTGAGATGCAACAAAATAGTCCCCTGTGTTTTCCATGCTACAAAAAAAAAAATCTGTTTCTGTTCAGAGAGCTGCTCTGAGGGGTTCTCATTGGGGCTCCACAGAAAGACAGGATCTGAATCAGCAACCCAGAAATAAGTTCTATTTGGGAAACTGATGGAAGTAAGTTTTGTATGGGAAACTTCTTGAAACTATTGCAAATAATCATATTTGTATTGCAAATAAACTTATTTTTCCAGAGTACTCTGGACAGCCATAGGATTTCAGTGATCTAGAAGCTGGTTTTGGGTAGAGATGGTTTCTCTTTTATTCCTTATGCGTAGTTTTTACCTTGTCCAATTGTGTGGCCTTGATTTCTTGTGCTTGCTCTGATTTTTCTCATCACCAAAGGAGTCTGGAGTTGCCTGTGACATCCTGTTTGGTCTTTTTTGGGCATCAGCCTGTTGTGTTATACACAGTAAATTACTTATAATCTCAGGGGGAAACTCTTATTTGGATTTTGATTTTGGCCTAAAATTGAGATTTCTGCTTTTACATGGATTTGGAACATTTGGAGTTAGCAGGAAAGTGATTTCCCTCTTTGGGACTAAAGCATGGTCCCAGACAGGGAAGTTTCTGATGTAAATTTTTGATCTAACAGGGGAAGTTTTTGATCTAAGAAGTTGTACATTCTTGGATCAAATCCTTATAAAGTCAGGGATCTCTGCCCTGACAGCTCATTCTGAGCTCCCTGGTATAAATGGAGCCTTAATGCAGTAATCCCACCCTGCTCCTCCACTGCTGTGGGGCATCCTCTTGCTTTGCTGTCAGAGATAAGAGGGGACAAGGCTCTGGATGTGGGGATATTTGGTGGTTTTTTGGGATTTTTGGGGGATTTTTTATTTGTTTGTTTGAGGTTTTTTTTGTTTGTTTGGGGTTTTGTGTTTTTGGAGTTTTTTGTGTGTGGTTTTCTTTGTTTTTTTGGTTTTTTTGGGGGGTTTTTTTGTTTGTTTTTTGTTGTTTTGTTTTTGTTTTTGTTTTGTTTTGGGTTTTTTGTTGTTGTTGTTTTGTTTTGTTTGGTTGGGTTTTTTTTATCCCTGTACTGTTTTTATAAAAAGATGGTGTTGCCTTTGTTAGATTTTTGTACGAGCATGACAAGGTCTCAGTAAATTTTACCTAAAAACCACTTGACCCTGAGAGCTCACCAAAATCTTGCATTCGGCTGATCAAGGGAGGATGCAGCATAGAAAACACAGAGTTCACCAGCCCTAGATGCTCTCTGGGTAAATCASTATTTTCAGACAAAAAGAAAAATGAAACCTGAGCTGCAGCACACTCAGGAAAGCAGATGACATTTCTGAGTTTTTACAGCAGACACAGTTCTTGGTAATTCCTGTGTTTCATTTGCAACACCCAGAACCATGACCTAAAAGCAGAAATACATAATTAACATTAACATAATTAACATTAATACATAATTAACATTGAAGGGGAGACTGGCTGCAGCACAGATTAAGGGTGTCTTTATTTCCACTGCTTGCTTTAAACTCTGCTCAGAATTAATAATTTGAACTTCAGCTTTCCAGGWGAGATGTGTGAGCCTCGGGCTGACTGTAATTATGAGGGAAATACCTGCTTGGGCTTTCTTTTTCCAAAACCAAGAATGAAAAAATCCATATTATTTTGTKCTTGCTGGAAGGAATCCTGGCAGATATTTCTCTGAGAAGTTGCAGCACTCTCAGTGCTGGCAGCAAAATCTCCTTTCATGATGCACGTTTTTTTGAAAAGCCTTTATTAATTATAAGCATTTTAAAGAGATTGTTAGTGTAACTCTGGAAGTGATGGAGATACTTTTCCATGCTGGACTTGGCAAAGCCAAGAACTCAGCAGGACTTCTGCTGGAATTTCACCTGCAATCTCCTATRCAGCTGGATTTTGGTTAAATACATATAAAACTATATTATATTAATTATTATATAAAATTATATATTATGCATTTTTATTATATAATATATAATATATTAATTATATTATATATTCTTATATTTTATATTATTATTATATTTATATATATTATATTATGATATATTATATTATATTAATATATAATTTAATATTATTATTATATGTTAGTATATAATATATATTATTATAATATTATTATTATTAATATATTATATATTATATTATTAATATAAGATATTGGGGTTAAACAGGAAGATAAAATGAAGGGGGAGACATCTCCCCTGTGCTTCCTTGATTGTGTCAGCACCTCCAGGGACTTAGCTGGATGTGGGATGTTTGATGTCAAAGTGCAAAAAAAAATTGTTGATAAGAGAGCCCAGGAATGAGGGGATGGAGTGGGAAAGTTGAAATAGTGAAAGGGAAGTTAGGATCTGGAAGTCAGTGGGTAAGAAGGATTAGGAAAGGGAGTGGGAAAAAAGTGGACTGCAGCTCCAGAATGGGCAACAAAAAGCCTTGAAACTTGCCATGGTGTGGAAGGGAAGAAAATGTGGATGATGAAGGTCAAAGGTAGATTAGATGGAAAAAAAAAAAGAATAAAAAATCAGGATATATGTATATATATCTACAGTATATTTATATCATGTTATTTTTAAATAGGATATAATAATTGTTTATATAATTATTATTAAGGTGTATAATTTATTATATATAATATTACATAAACTCTCTCGCTCAAGATAATATTCATATCACAATCTATGGATAATAATTAAATAATTAATAATAATAATAATATATATAATAATAAAATAATAATAGTAATAAATGGACAAGTAATAGATTTTTGATGGTGCAAAGTATGCTCTAAGGACATAAGTGTTACTTACCAGGCATTTGGTATAAATTATTGTAGAGCCTCCCTAAACTCAACTAAGTTTGGTATTATATGGTTAAGGATATGTGAAACCATAATCATGCTATGCGATAATCAGAACTGGGAGATTTTGAAAACAAGACCATTTAAATCTGATAGGAAAACTGTAGCAATGAGAGAGCCTGGTTTTATCAGTGTGAAAAAAAAACACCCAACATTGTTACATTTATGATTATTAATTGTTCATTTAAATGCTTACATTTCCTGTGTTAGATTTTTATTTACCACTTCATTTTTTTAATTCTTCAAATAATTAACCTTTCTTACACTTTAACCACTACCTATCTAGCCTAACAGAAAACAACTAAAAAAATGGTATCCACTTTTTTCAAGTCTTATCAGATTAAACTAAAAACCATAATCCAAAAAAGGCTACACCACAAAAATCAGCGCGAGAAACCCAGAATACAATCCTTCAAAACTAAGAATTCTAATAAAAACAAGACCAAAAGATAAAAAACTCCACAGACATTCCAACAACCCTCTCTCACCAAATCCACAAAAACTTCATTCTCATTTGTACCTAAGATCTACTGTAAATGAACTTTCACCAGGATTTTTAAAATTCCGTAGACATTATTATATTTAAAATATACGTAAACAACAAGAATAGGAAAAAAAAAATAAGACAAGTGACTGAGAAAGAGATTCATTTTTACATAAATTCTCCCACAAAGATTTTATATGCACAACGATAGTATATAAAAAAAAAAAATAATACAAGTACCGGATAAAAAAACAAACACTACACCTTCCACCTCACAAATCAACACAAGCTCACAAGAGTATATAAACTCCTAAATAGTGACACAATAAAAATATGAGAATATAAAAAAGACAGACTTCTTCACACACAAATCAATATCAATTTAATAACTCTGTGAAAAAAAATTCGCTAGTCCCATCCAATGGCCAAAATAGGATCTCGGAAGCTCCAAGGTCTTCATTACACACATAGCTAAATTATACTGCATCCTCACCTCGAGGAGAGAAGACACAACTATATAGGAGTTTTAATAGTTGTCAACTACCAGCTACATGTAGCTTCTTCAGGTCTCAAATAATGATTAACCTTTGATGCTTCCAATGATTATGTTAAGCAATGTCATCTCCAGACACTGGTCAAAACGCTCAATTCAGGTTAGTCATTCGCAATGTTACTTGAAAGGGCATGATTAATTCTTCCGCATACGCTCTGGCTTCAGCTCTGCTCGTTACTATAAAAAATGTGGAAGTCGCAAGTGTAATATAAGCTATGAGTTTGATGCCATATTGGCTCGGCCATGGATAAGAACTCGGTGTTGTCGATTGCCTCTTGAATAGTGCTAGAACTATCTCGTACGGCAAAGGTGAGTTGAGATAAAAATTATGGTTGCACCATGGCTCAGGGTCAGCACACATTCTCCCATACGGTTGCGCAGGACACAAGGGACTCTTGTTCCTCTCCAGAGTCAAGGCGTTCACTAGCTCGCCTTGGAGCCAGATGTAATCCTGGGCCCACTTATTCTGCGGCTGGAACATCTTATTGTACACTCCTTCAGCGCATTGGAGGTGCATCCCAGCCCCCGCTTGAGTGTGGAATTTCCAACATGCACTCGTTCACCCCTCCAATTGTGCTTGAGCCAAGAGATATACGCAATCTATATGCTTCCTCGGGGAACCAGCTACAAGCATATATTTCATGTTTGGAAAGGGTCCACAAAGCCAGGACTTTTGTATATGTTAAAGACAACATCATTCTGACACGGTTCGAATTCAGTCATGGACACAGCTCCTTAGTGCTGATGCCAAGAAACATCAGAAATCTCAACTATGAAACCGGCTCACTGAGTAACTTTACCAAAAACCTGCAATTTCTTCATTTTCATCACAGCGACCTAGGCACTTTGATGTCCTATGTCCGGTTTATCTTCCTCTGTACGCACACTTTTTGAAATTTTCCAGTTGTTTCTCTGTTCGTCTCTTTTATATCTCTCCCTTTAATTAAGAATCCAAGGTAAGACGGTGTGAATAGGGGGCCGCCATGACTGACTCGAGGTGGCTAAAGCCTTTTAAAGAGCCTTTCTCGAGCTGCCAAAAACTCAACCACAAAGCTCCTATTGACAATACAAGATTACACATCAAATCTACTCGAGACTCTTAATATTGAAATATCTATTTTTTCACTCAAGACCTACAATTAAGAGTTATATATCTTGCTTGATATATATATATCACTCAATAACAAGCATTAATTAAAATAAAATACCACTTGAATAGATCTATACCTGATTTTTCTGTACCCATCATAGAATTTTAAAATGGTATGAGGACCTTAAACAGTTAAAATCTCATGAGAGCACAAAGATGATGAGATTCTACAATTTGGTCAGATAAGATCACAAGATGCTCAACATTAAGAGAGGCACACAGCATACCACTCTCCTCTTGCGCAGCTCGTACTTGTATCTCTAAAATCCTTTTTGAGAATGTGCTGGCCTATGTTCCTGAGAAGATAATGCCTGAAGTTCAAATAAGTAAAGAAAAGAGATAAAACAGCTTATTTGGAATATAATACTCTACCAGGGAGAGAAATAAAAAATGCCACCATTAAATAAAGGTGCAAATAAGGAAGAATAAAAATAAAAGCAACTGCTAGCCCTGTGCGTTAACATAAAATATGTGAGATTTGGGTTTCCACAACAAGACCAGCTACTGAGATTTGGAAGCAAGCAGATCTGTTTGAGGCAGCTCACCATTTACTCTGAAAGAGCCCAGAATCACAGCCGCTATCATGGATATCCTCTAGAAAGAACACATGCCAGAAAAAAAGAATTTTCTTCCAGACCACCTCTGAATTCTGCCAAGAGGAATAAATGATGCGTTTGTTTTGTTCTGACCAGTTAGCTGCGGTGAAGAGAAACTCCTCATGAAAGCATGCTAGTTATAAATTGCGACAAAATAGGAACCTATCCTAGGAAGCTGGGTTTTCGAAGCATTCAAGCAGTTTCCTCTGCAATCCATCAGCTTCCTGAGGCCATGGACATTACAAAAATGAGACACAGGGGAGAACTGGAACAGAGAGTTTGGAGATTTCAGAGTTGTTACACCAACAGACAAATGCTGGAGGAGTTTTAGCCTTCAATCCTGCTGCAGAGGAGCAAAACCTCTTACTAATAACCCGTTACTCTCTGTTGGCTTTGGGGATTAAACTTCATGTTGCAGCAAGGATTTTAGAGACATTTAACCCTGACTCAATTTTTCCTGGTGCATTGTGGGGGAAAGGAGCAGTTTTTCCTTGCTTAAATCGATGCCCTGCGTGCTGTCTTTCACTCTTCACAGGTGCTGGTAGATGATGCCTTTGGGGTTTGATCTCATCAGCCAGATTTTCAAGCTGCAAAAAAAGCGCTTACACATCACTGAAACACTGCTGAAATTCGAAGATGCGGTTACTTGAAGGTGTATATAAAACCGGTATCAGTTTTGTTAGAATGCTGGGTGTGCCCTAAAAATCCCGGCTAGCGAAAAATAGCACCTCGCAGCAAGGTGTCCAGGGGGCTGCGAGCCGCGTGGGTGCAGCGACGGCTCGGGTCAGAGGCAGGCTCTCCCGAACTGCAGCCCTAAGGCGAGACCCGCCACGGCAGAGGTTGGGAGGCTTCTCACCTTTGACCCCGACGGACAGGGGAAATGAATGGTGGCCAGCGAGCACTTGCGTGACGGCTTGAAGAAGGAGGCGAGCAGAGCCACTAAGGTTCAGAACTGTCAGGGTTTATTCTGACCAGACCAAGGCAACGGAGCAACCGTAACCGGGGAGGTGACGTGGGGGGGCTCTGCCACAGAGTGCTGGGCGCAGGCAGCTGATAAAGGGGAAGGGCCAGGGCCAAGGGAGGATAAAGTGAATTGGGTGGAAATGAGAGGGGCAGAGCATGAGACAAATCAAACTGGAAGAAGAGGGAGGGACAGGGGAGTGGCAAGCAGCGCCTGTTCATCAACCCCCTGCCAACTCAAAAGAACCACTCGGGAAAATGATGGAGGCAGGAGGCTGACGACAAGGTGGGAGGGTAGGTGAACACAAGCTTTGATGACAACAGGAAACATACTGTGATTGGGCGACAGGCCTCAAGGAGAGAGAATGATTGACATGGAATCAGTAAGGGTCGAGCAAAGGAGGAGGAGCGACTGGGACCGAACCATATAAAAATAAAGGTGGTGATGAGGCAAACCAACTCTGAAATTACATAGAACTTGAATACCATCACAAATGAATAGAAAAGGAACACACCCAACATTAGAAATAAGTTAATTGTCTCTCTGACCTGAGATATGTATTCTCCTGTAGGAGTGAAAAAGCATAGCTCTAAAGACCATGAGTAATTTCTAATACATGAGGCTTCTGATTTCCTTGCCTTCCGTGTCCAATGGTCTCACGCAGCTGATTTTATTTTGAGTTTAGCCTGATGCTCATCCTCTCCTTAGTCCTTGTACGTTATCTCTGAGCATCTCTGGAAATAGGAGGCCTCACTTTGCTCCCCAACAATGTTCCACCTGGTCCTTGCCAGCATCTCAAGTGAGTCCTGTTTGGTGTGATGCTTGATCACTCCCCCCCAAAACTATCTATCATGCTTGGAGCACCAAAAGAACCAGTCTCCAGCAGTACTGAATGAGGTCCTGCGGAATTCAGCCTATAGAGCATTCCAAAGGTCTGGGATGAGGGGCTCAAAGCCCACCACAGGGCCTGGGAACCAAACCCCAGGAGAAATTTCCCCTCTGAGCAAATCTGCTTGCAGCTGCCAGGAATGAGCCCTGCAGCTGACACAGGCACTCAGAAGCACCTGGAGCACAGCCCAGGAAACGCTGGCAACTGCAATCTTCCTCTGCAGGAAGAAGGACAAACTTCTCCTCTCCTCAGCTGCCATCCCTGTGCCATCAGCTCTGCTGCCCTCTACCTGAGCAGAAAAACAATGAAAATTTTTCCTCAACAACCATCCCTTGGAGAAGTGGGCAAGATCATTCTGATGACTCATTTGGTCTCCAGGCCTCGAATATACTGGGAGCTGGTCTGTGCCAGGGCTGCAGGAGGACATTGACCTCCGTCCACAGTTACAGGAACTGCTGAATGGTTACAGAATTCCCCAACATCTTCTGCAAACTCCTGAAACTCCTGACCATGGTTCTGCCTGGGTCAATCCCCATTCCAATGTCACTACCAACTGTCTGAGTCCACCAATAATCCCTCTCCCACAGCTTTCATCAGGAAAAATGAGTGAAGCTGGCCTGCTTCTCTGTGCTCACAACTGGGCCCCACGCTCTGGTCACCACCTCCTGCTTGAGTCCTCACCCAGCAGGGCCTGGGCTGGACACAAGAGAAGCAAAGCAGAAAAGTCAGAGGTGCAGATGGGAAAAAAAGCCTCAAACTGACATTTGAAATAAGTCAGTCAATAAAAAATGTTACACGCCCACAGCTCCACATTTCTGCAGGAGGAAGAAGGAAAAAAGGATGCAAAGAGCAGGAGGATGTGCTCACCCAGCTCATCACCAGGCCCGGAGCTCATCTCGCGGGTGCTGGCCACCAGCAGCACTGGCCACTGGCCGAGAAGCCAGTGGCCACCAAATCTCTTGGCATCTGAGCTCAGCAGGGCTCTCAGAGCCATGGACACACTTTTTCATGGCCTTTTTACTTTTGCTTTTTAATGGTATCCACTTTGCATTTCTCGGCATTGAATCTCTCTTCTATGCACGTGGAGTCACTGATGGACAAAGCTGCACGTCTGGCAGGGCTGTCAGTCTGTGAGTTCCTCCTGCTCTGCCAGGCTCAGGCCTGCTTTGTGTCAGCCACAGTAGTGAATGGGAAAACTATTCTCATCTTTGAGCTGAGATGTTGCTCTGATCTTCCAGAGGCACTGGTCAGACTCAGACCTTCCCAAATGTGCACTGTCTGTATGTCAGCTTTGAAAGAGTCCACCCTAAATGTCATGGTGCTGTAGGTAACATCTGGTACAGCCTTTTTCTTCAGAGAGAATCAGGACAAAGCCATGAGAGATTGGGATGAGCCTCCTATTCAGGCACTTCAGGCACCAGGAATAATGATGGGCAGAGGTCAGTGAAAAGCTGTTGCAGAAACACAGTGTATTATGGACTGCTCAATGCACATTCCTGCAGAGGAAATCTCCCAATGAAAAGAGATGTAAAAATCTGAGTTGATGTTCGTGGCAGTAACAAGAGAGTTGTGGTGAGCATTGCTGACTTGGGCTTTATGGACAAAGTGAAGAAACCCTACCCTGGGAAACAAAAGGTGTAATTTAATTCTCTGGATGCTGTCACTCTGGACAGTGAATATTCTTGAAACACAGCCAAAGCTAAAATAGCTGTAGTTCTTTAAGGATCATTTTAAACACATCGATGCTAAACAATTTACAGAAGAAAAAAGGAATTAAAAAAAAAAAAAAAGCCGTCCCTCTACAGCACCAATAACTGTGGAAGACAGCTAAAGTTTTCTAATTAAAACACAGAAGTTAATGGCAAACACCTAGAAAGATTCAGCTGGCAGCATCTTAGCAACACTTCCCTGGACACAAATGTTTTGTAAGCTCTGTTGGTAGATGTGTGGAGCAAATTTTGCACATCAAAAACTCACAAACTCCCCAAAGCAGAGCTCGCATTTTACCACATGGACAGAGATGTGTCTGGCTGCCAACCAAGGCCTAAAGAAGTAGCCACCTGGACCCTTGTCCAAGATATCTTAATTATCAGCTGAGCTGCAGCAGCTTCCCTTCTCATCTCCATATAGCCCTTGAAGCCCGTGCCTGCTGCTCCCTAGCACTCACATGTACCATGCAGTATGCCAGGCCCGCCATCTTGAAGCTAATAGAATCAGAGCAACATCTCAGCTCAAAGATGAAAATGTTTCCCATTCACTTATGTGCTGACACAAAGCAGCCTGAGCCATGGCAGAGCAGGAGGAAACTCACAGACAGCCACTGCACGAGCGTGCAGCTTTGTCCATCAGTGACTCCACGTGGATAGAAGAGAGATTCATCCGAGAAAATGCAAAGTGGATACCATTAAAAAGCAAAAGTAAAAGCCATGAGAAAGTGTGTCCATGGCTCTTGAAGCCCTGCTCTGAGCTCCAGTTGAGCCAAGAGATTTGGTGGCCACCTTGGCTTCTCGGCCAGTGGCCAGTGCTGCTGGTGGCCAGCACCCGCGAGATGGAGCTCCGGGCCTGGTGATGAGCTGGGTGAGCAACAATCCCTCCTGCTCTTTGCACCTTTTTCCCTTCTTCCCTCCTGCAGAAATGTGGAGCTGTGGGCTGTAATCCATTTTCTTATTGAGTGAGTGCTTATTTCAATGTCAGTTTGAGGCTTTTTCTTTCCCATCTGCACCTCTGACTTTTCTGCTTTGCTCTCTTGTCCAGCACAGGCCCTGCTGTTTGGGACTCAAGGCAGGAGTGTGACCAGAGCGTGGGGCCCAGTTGTGAGCACAGAAGAGCAGGCCAGCTTCACTCAATTTTCCGATGAAAGCTGTGGGAGGCAGGATTATTGGTGGACTCAGACAGTTGGTAGTGACATTGAATGGGGATTGACCAGGCAGAACCATGCGTCAGGAGTTTCAGGAGTTTGCAGAAGATGTTGGGGAATTCTGTAACCATTCAGCAGTTCCTGTAACTTGTGGCAGGAGGTCAATGTCTCCTCCTGCAGCCCTGGCACAGACAGCTCCAGTTATTTCGAGGCCTGGAGACCAAATGAGTCATCAGAATGATCTTGCCCACTTTTCAAGGATGGTTTGTTGAGGAAAAAATTTTCATTGTTTTTCTGCTCAGGTAGAGGGCAGCAGAGCTGATGGCACAGGGATGGCAGCTGAGGAGAGGCAGAAGTTGTCCTTCTTCCTCAGAGGAAGATTGCAGTTGCAGCGTTCCCTGGGCTGTGCTCCAGGTGCTCTGATGCCTGTGTCAGCTGCAGGGCTCATTCCTGGCACTGGCAAGCAGATTTGCTCAGATGGGATTTCTCTGGTGTCCCAGGCCCTGTGGGTGGGCTTTGAGCCCCGTCTTCTCAGGCCTTTGGAATCCGTTTGGAGAGGTGATGTCCCTCTGGGCTGCACAGATGATCTGGCCCTGCTGTTTTGGGATCAGAAGGCACAAGCTCCAGCAAGTCTCTACTCTAATTGCCAGCGTTTCAGTAGCATTTGCCCACTGTCACTGAGTTCACATCCCTAACGATGAGGAAGATTTTATCTGTTTTTTCCATGTTTGAGTGATGCGAGCGAGTACATGACCTCAAAACAAAGCTAAAATTGGTGAGGAAGTAAAACGCATAAAATATAACCAGAAATAAAAAACAGTTACATTGTCTCTGATCACAAGGCCTGTGCTCCACTACAATGTGTTTTTTTTCATCTCTGCCTGCCTTTCACCTTTGACAGGCTGCCAAGTTGCAGAGTCACGCTGTCCTGTAGGGATTTAAAAAACTGTTAACATGGTGATCAGCGGGCATGCTTTAGTGCTCGGGCTTTGGAGTGCTGGTCTAACAGCTTGAATTGAGATCTTAGGGGGCTTTTCCAACCTCAGGGATCCCATGAGTCTGTTGTATAACATTGCCCCAGTCAAAGCACCATGGATTATTTCCATTTTACTGGAGGCAGTTCCATTTAGGAATGAGGAAGTAGAGGCAAAAAAAAAAAATGTTTTCAGCTGAGGGAGACTTGTTGGCCATAGAGGAATAATGAAAGGATGGAATAAATCATGGCATGATGAAGCCTAGGGAAGTCAGAGGGAACACTTCTCATGCAGCTAATGATGCAGGTGGCAGCCATCCTCATTTCAAGGTCATGCTTAATTAGAATTGAATACCATATGGCCTAAGACCAGCTGAAGAAAAGGTGCTGTGCTTTTCCTGCAAGGGAGCATTCCTTCCAAAGGTCCCAAGGCAATACGAAAAGTTACAAACAGCTTTTCAGCTCTTCACATTAATATTGGTTTTTCGCTCCATTTAAACTGATGGTGAAATAAGACTAACTATTTTTAACACTTGTATGCTCGCAATTGTTTGCACGAATAGATAAGATGATTGAAAGTAGAAGGCAAGAGGTTTTCCATGCTGATCAATACATTATATTGACAAAATTGAATGCTTTATCAAAGTAATGTAAATCAACCTTGCCTTGCTTGAAAATTCATAAGCCCAGAGTGTTGATTTTTATCAAAATACGCTCGACAGCTAAGGGTTGTAATTTTTTCTGCTGTAAAGTTGAGATGTCTCAGTATTCGTAATTGTCCATTATTTGTATAATTTTTTTAAGTTTTACATTTCCAATTGAGTTCGAAGGCAAGCTTGAGTGCTCTGCATGTGTTGTCAAGCGATTGTGAATACGAAGGCAGCCTGTCAGTGTTTTATTATACACAAGTCTTCTTGCTAACTAGGAAAAATAAGACTGAAGGTTTTTTTATTGCTGACTGTGAAAACCACATCCATTTTCTCACACCAAAACACAAAACAAACAGTTACCGCAATTCCCCTTCCACTTCAAAAATGACATTATTATCCCTACCAGGGGACCAACAATGATGCCCCAGTTAAAAGACGTTCGTGCTCACTCAGTGAGGGACAGCTGCCATCAAATATGTGATGATTCTGGTTGCACTGTTAAATCTGGACCTCTGATGCACTGCATGTCTATCCAGAAATAAGACTCTCCTTTGATTTTTAAAAAGGATTGCAAGCCCTGGGAGGCTGGGTTGTGCCCAGAAGGAGGATGAATTTGCTGACAACGATGGGCACTTCCCATCAGATCAGCTGTTGGTTCAGCGAGCAGCAGAAGTAGAAGACTGGCTTGCTACAGCCAGCTGCAGTGCACAAAGTGACAAGTAACACCAGCTCACACCAGAAACCCTTCAACCAAACCTGAGCTGGGAGCTGCAAAGGGAAACCTTTCTTAATTATACATCATTTACCAGACTTCTTATACTTAGAAGCTTGGCTTTCCAAGCCTTTGCCTTGCCCATTTCCACCCAAGCCTTTCTTACATTGTTACCTGAACAGCAAGGAACACTCTAAGGGGTTTGCAGCATGAATAGATGAAAACCAACAAAGCTGTCTGAAATCCGTGTTCACTCCTCTGCCTCCCATGCTTCCTTGAAAATATTACTCCTGTAGCAGGTTGTGCTTACGAAACAATACCCTGTACCTGATAATTGCAGCAGATGAACTTTGTCACTATAAAAAGACTGTCAGGGTCTTAGCAGAGAAGTGAAACACAGGTTTCACACAGTGTTTTGTACCACCAGGAATTCGAAGGCCAAAACACCCTGAGCAGTGAGCAACAAGTGTTGCCTTGCAGTATCACTGATGTTTTTTATTCTGAAAGGATGCAAGCCAAAGAAAGCATAGAGGGCACAGTTGCAGGAGAGCAAAAAACAACCAGATTTGGACTGCAGCAAAAACACTTGACACACTGACGAAATTCCTCTCTGATAAATTAATGTAAATCAGCTTGGAAGGAACACTCTCATTTCAAAGTTGGCTGAAGGACCAGAACAAAATGATAGGTGACAATATAGCAAACTGGAGAGTGTTTGTATAATACAATGGCACAGGGATAGTGTCAGGAGTTGTCTATTTAAAACCCTCATCAATGATTCAGAAGAAGAAACAAGCAGAGAGTAATGAGAGTTGATACTTGGAAGGATTAGTTAGAATTGGTGAGAGCTGCAAATTAATGCAAAGCACAGACACCAGAATCACAGGCACAGAAAAGCAAAAGGCACAAAGCACATGGGTGGAAAGCAAAATTTAATAAAGAGAAACCTGGGGGAATGCAGGCAAACATCAATCCAGCAAGAGGAAATCTAGGAAAGGTAACATGGGAAGTTATCTCAGCAGGAGAGCTGACAAGTTATCACAGGCCAGGCTGGGCTTTAAAGATGCTTCAGTGACAATCTCACTGGCCTCGAGGAGCTCCAACACCATCTGGTCCTGGCACCATACTGGCAATTAATTCCCACCATCGTGCTCTCCTGCACATCCCTGCTGCAGCTGGAATTCAGATGAGAGTAGTGGAAAGGAGCTGGGTAGCTCAATCTCCAGAAAAGCCTGGAAGTGCTGCAGCTTCTCTGCAGCAGTAAACAGATTGGGAAGGCACAGCTACTGAAAGAATGGTGGGAAGCATAGGAAGGCAAAGAAAGAAACACATAGAAAGCTAGCTTTCAGTTGTCTGAGCAAGGAAGATGGGACCTTTTCCAATGTATTTGGCTGTATTGTACATGGAAATTCCAACATTTCAGAATATTAAGTGGAATCTGAGTAAATTTAATGACCGAGAATGTACGTAATCCCTCAGTGGAGGGACCTGTCTGTTCAAAACTGCAGATTGTTGTTGCGGAGGAGCAGCAAAGCAGTGAGGATTATTCTGTGTCTGGCAGCAGTGGGATGTGGGTTTCTCTGCCCGTCCTGAGCAGTGGGATGTGGGTTTCTCTGCCCGTCCTGAACAGAAAGCAGACATGTCAAGGAAGCTGCTGAGCAGCATCCAGGGAGAAAGAGCTCTGGAAGCTGGCAGCTCCCAGCTGGCAGCCTTTCTGTTAAGAGCAGAAGAAAGCAAGTCATTCACAGAATCCCAAATCCCAGGATGGGTCAGGTTGGAAGGGACCACGGTGGTGATCTGGTCCCACCTCCCTGCTCCAGCAGGGTGATCCAGAGGCACGTGGCACAGGGTTGTGTCCAGGTTCTGGAATATCTCCAGTGAAGAGAAACTCCACAGCCTCTCTTGCAGTCTGTTCAGGGCTCGGTCACTGCACAGGGAAGGAGTTCTGCCCCATGTCCAGCTGGAACTTCCTGGATCAGTCCCTGCCCATTCCTCTGTGCCATTGTCCCTGCAGAGCAGAGCCTGGAACCCTGCTCTTGCCCTCCTGCAGACAGGGACACCCAGGGCTGAGTCCCCTCTCAGGGCTGGGCTCCTCTCCAGGCTGAGCAGCCCCAGCTCCCCCAGCCTTTCCTGGTGAGGGAGATGCCCCAGGCCCTTCCTCACCCCACAGCTTTGCTGCCCCTCTCCAGGAGCTCTGTGTCCCTCCTGCCCTGAGGATCCAGAGCTGGACACGGCCCTGCAGAGGTGCCTCCAGGGCTGGGCAGAGGGGCAGGATCCCTCCTGACCTGCTGGCAATGCCCTCCCAAGGGCACTCCAGGATCCCCTTGGCCTCCTTGTCCCCAGGACGCTCTGCTGGCTCAGGGACAGCTCTTTGTCCCCCAGGACCTGCAGCTGCTTCTCTGCAGAGCTGTTTGTGCTGGTGCTTGGGTTATTCCTGCCCAGCTGCAGGACCCTGCATTTCCTTTGTTGAATTTTGGCATGTTCCTGACATCCTTGGCTAGATTTAATTCCAGATGGGCCTTGGCTTTCCTTGTCTCATTTCCACTTACTCTGACAATCTCTTTGTGTCATTCCAAGTGGCCTGACCCTGCTTCCATCTCCTGTGTATTTCCTGCTTGCTATTGCATAATGGCAGGAGTTCCTTGTTCATCCATGCAGGTCTCTTGCACCCTTTTCACTCTTCTTCTTTTTCATTCTGCTCCAACTCTGGTCTGCTCAGTGCAGGCACTGTCACACAAATCCTGTCTGCCAGCTGTTCCTGCAGCCAGCTTCATCTTGTTCCAGGAGGTTTATCAGGATAAAGCCAAAGTTTTTTCTACAGAGGAAAGCAGTGCTGGGAATTCATGTATTTACCCGAAGCCAAAAAAATCACAAATAACATTTTAATCTGGCTGAGGGATTTCTGGGCAACCTTATTTGTCAGCAGCACTACTGAGGATATGCCAAGCATTACCCCAGATCAGAAGGTTTTTGAACAGCAGTCACACAGATGGCACGATATAGCTATTAAACAGATATGTATAGGAAGATGACTCAGCCTTCCCCTCTTCAGGCAAACAAAAGGTGATCCTGCCCCCAGCTGTGTTATTTTTCTGGTTAGCTGAATGCTAGTGCTCATCTAACAAGAGGTTTTTTTCCAATATATTAATGACAAAAGCCAATGATAAAAATAACATTACCCCATTCCAGGATGAGGATGTCACCTCACAAAACTGAGCCACAGACAAGGCAAAGGTGTTTCAAACATTCTTTTCCTCTGCCTTTAATATGGATGATGGAGCACAGGAGTCTCAGTGCCTGAGCTGGAAGACCACAGCTGCAAGAACAATTAACTCCCAGCTGACCCTTATGTGGATCTGCTACTCCAAGAGGATCCCTGCAGGTCTGTGGAGCCTGATGGGATTTGTCTGAGAATCCTCAGCTGCTGCTGTCATCCCAAAGCCTCCCTCAATGATTTTTGAGCAGCCAGGAACTGGAGAGGTCCCAGCTGTCTTGAAGTGGGTGTAACATTGTTGTGATTTTCAAGAAGGGCAAGAAGGAAAAGCCCAGAAACAACAGGCCTGTCAGTCTCATTTCACTGTCAGGTAAAATAATGAAGAAGATTATCTGGAGCTATCGAAAAACACCTGAAGAACAATGCCAGCATAGCTTTATGAGGGAAAGTCCTGTTTGCCAACCCTGATTTCCTTTTACAGTAAGATAACTCTCCTTGTGGATCAAGGGAAACCACTAATGTAGTCTCTTTGGATTTCAGCAAAGCTTTCCATACTGTCTTTCCCAGGATCCTTCTGGACAAAATGTCCATCCCACAGCTGGTAAAACACATCATGTGATGAATGAGCAGCTGGCTCATGGGTTGGGAGGAAAGAGTTCTAGAGAATCAGGTAACATCAGAGTGGTCACCTGTCATTAGTGGGGTTTTGCAGGGCTCCATCTAGGGCAGGTTCTTTTCAACATCTCAGAAATGACCTGAATGCAGACCTGAAGGGACACGAAGTCTGACAACAGCATTAAGGGAGCAGCTGTTGACTGCCCCAAAAGAAGAGAGCCCTGCAGAGGCCACCTTGACCAGTTAAAGGGCTGGACAATCACCACTGTGTGAAGTTCCACAAGGGAAGATGCTGGATTCTGCCCCTGGATGGTCCTGGGAATCCGTGTTGATGGCCAGCTGGACACAGGCCAGCAGTGTCCTGGAGCCAGCAGGGACATCCCTGTCCTGGGGACACCAGGCCCAGCATGGCCGGCCGGCCAGGCAGGGATTGTCCTGCTCTGCTCTGGGCCGGGGAGGCCTCACCTGGAATATGGGTGCAGTTTTGGGTATCACAACATAAAAAAAGGCATTAAACTGTCAGAGACCAAAGGTGCCATGAGGATATGAAGGGACCTGAAGTGGAGGAGTTTCTGAGGACATTGTGTGTGTTCAGCTGGATGAGACTGAGGGGAGACCTCACTGGGGCTCCAAAATCCTTGCAAGGGGCAGGTTCCAATCTGCTCACTCTCTGACACCAGTGATAGGACTCCAAGAAATGGCCTGAAGGTGAGCTGGGGAGGTTTAGGTTGTGTAAGAGCCGAAATGAGGGATGTGAACTCTTCACAAGGCAGTTTATTCCATCCAAGAGGTTACAAGCAGTCCAGGGTCGTGGGGTGACAGAGCCTGTGGTAAAGGGCTGGTTCCTCTGGGAGAGCATCTGGCTGCTTGGCTCAGGGAACTCTATCTCTTGGCTTCTGCAGTGCTACGGCCCCAAGCACTGCCCAGAGAAGTAAATGGAGCTCCGGCCTGTGATGAGGGCAGCTGGTGCAGCACAATCCCTCTGCCCTTTTGCACTCCTTTTCCCTTTTCCTCCTGCAAAATGTGCGAGCTGTGGGGTGTACATCCATTTTCTATATTATGTGCTTATCTTGCAAATGTCGTTTGAAAGGCTTTCTTTCTCTCGATCTGCAGCCTCGTGACTTTTCTCGCTTGCTCCTACGTTGTCAACACACGCCTCATGCGGGTAACTCAAGTGCATGAGTTGTGACCAGAGCGTGTGCCCGCCTTTGAGTCCCAGAGACAGACCACTCAGCTCAGCGTTGCACGTATGAAACTTTGCTGATGAAAGGTCTTGGACTGGGCAGGGATTATTGGTGGACTCAGACTAGGTAGCTGAGCAGTTGAATGGGATTTACACTACAGACCAGCACGAGTATCTCTGTGTCAGGATGTTCCAGAGTGTTGCAGAAATAGTGGGCCGTATTCCTGATAACCATTGCAGCGTTCCTGTAACTTGTGGAGCTAGGGAGCTGTCGCACATAGTCCTCCGCAGCCCTGCACAGACAGGCTCCAGTATATTTCAGCCTGGAGACCTAAATCTCGTATCTCAGAATGCACTTGCCTACTTTTCTCCAAGGGATCGTTTGTGAGGAAAATTTCATTGTTTTTCTGCTCAGTTAGGGCAGCAGAGCTGATGGCACAGGATTGCAAGCTGAGGAGAGCAGAAGTTGTCCTTCTTCCTGCAGAGGAAGATTGCATTGCAGCTTTCCCTGGCTGTGCTCCAGGTGTCTCTGTAGTGCCTGTCTCAGCTGCAGGGGCTCATTCCTGGCAGCTGCAAGCAGATTTGCTCAGAGGATTCTCTGTGTCCCCAGCCCTGTGGGTGGGCTTTGACCCTCATCCCAGACCTTTGTAATCTCTATAGCTGATTCCAAGGACCTCATTCAGCTCTGCTGGAGACTGGCTTGCACCAAGCATGGACCTGGATAGTTTTGGTGGAGGAGTTCAAGCATCACGCCAAACAGGTCACTTTAATGTGCAGATCAGTGACAATTTGGGAGCGCAATGTGAGCCTCTATTTCCAGAGGATGCTCAGAGCTAACTACAACACTAAGGGAGTGAGCATCAGGCTAAACTCAAAATAAATCAGCTGCGTGAGACCTTGGACACAGAAGCAAGAAATCAAGCTCAGGTATTAGAATACTCATGGCTCTTATGAGCTATTTACCTCGATGGAATAACATATCTCAGTCAGAAGACACATTAATTATTTCTAATGTTGGGGTGTGTTCCTTTTCTATTCAATTGTATGTATTCATTCTATTTATTTCATGGTTTGTCATCACCCTTATTTTAATGGTTCGTCCCAGTCCTCCTCTCTTGCTCGACCTACTGTTCCATGTCAATCATTCTCTCTCCCTCGAGCCTGCCCAATCCCAGTATTTCCCTGTTGTCAATCAATTGTGTTCACCACCCTCCCACTGTCCGTCACCTCCTGCCTCCACCTCATTCCGAGGGTTCTTTGAGTGCAGGTTCATTGAACAGGCCTGCTCTGCCACTCCCCGTCCCTCCCTCTCTTCCAGTTGATTTGTCTCATGCTCTGCCCACTTTATTCCACCCAATCACTGTTTGCTCCTTGGCCTGCCCTTCCCTTTATCAGCTGCCTGCGCCAGCACTCGTGGCAGAGCCCCCCCGTCACCTCCCGTTACGTTGCTCCGTTGCCTTGTCTGTCAGAATAAACCCTGACAGTTTGACCTAGTGGCTCTGCTCGCCTCCTTCTTCAAGCGTCACCAGTGCTGCTGGCCACCTTCATTTCCACTTCCTGGTCCATGAAGAAGCCCCATCTCTGCTGTGGGTCGTCCCTTAGGTGCAGTTTCGGGAGGCCTTCCACCTCTGACCATGGCTCTACCCTACACCGAGGCTCACAAACGATGAACAACTGCTGCTCGGATGTTGATCTCTCTGT
>NDFG01003834.1:0-20687 GCA_002167245.1 Sporophila hypoxantha
AAAGAGAGAATGTCTATCGGGAGCGAAGAAGGCGGCTTTTTTTCGGGTGCAGAGCATTGGGCCGGTCGGCGGTGGCGCTCCGGAGCGCGCTCTGCGAAGAAAGCCCGGGACCGGCGCTTTTCTGTCGGATAGCTCCGTATCTTCGTCTTCTGCGTCCTTGTCACTAGATCTGAGCAAAAGCTTTTCCCCGATGTCTCGCAAAGGAGAAACTGGCAGCACAGAAAACATCTTCAAACGGTGTCTAGAGGCATGCCACAGAGGTCTGCAGAGTGTTGCAAGAAGCCAAAGAAAGTTGTCGCAAAACTCGCTTCTATTCGAATATGAACGTGAATAGGAAACAGTCAGGAGAGTGGAAAAAAGTGTTTCTATCAGTTTGCAGGCCTGCGCACACAATGCAGTGCTGAACTGCTTGTCTGCGCCTTTCGCTAACTGCCTCTCTCTGGCGGCTTTTTAGAGGCGAAGAAGCGGCTTTTCGGGGCAGAGCATTGTGCCGAAAGCAGAGCATTGGGTGCCGGTCCATGCAGAGCATTGTGCGGATAACTGCAGAGCAATGGCGGATAAGGCAGAGCGCTGTGCCGGTCACCAGAGAGCAACTTGTGCCGTTCGCGGGCAGACGAGCATTGTGCGGTCGCGGTGCGGCTCCGGAACGCGGCTTCTGCCGAAAGAAGACCGGGACGCTGGCGCTTCTTTTCGCGATAGCTCCGTATCTTCGTCTCTGCGTCCCTTGTCACCTAAGGTCTGAGCAAAAAGCTTTTCCACGATGTCTCGCAAAGGAGAAACTGTGCCAGCAGAGAAAGCAACTCCAAATCGTGTCAGAGGCTGCACAGAGCTGCCAGAGTGTTTTGCAAGAACCAAGAAAGTTGTCCAAAACTGCTTCTTATCGAAATATGACGTGAAAGGAAAAGTCAGGAGAGTGGAAAATAGTGTTTTCTACAGTGTGCAGGCTGCGCACACAATGCCCAGTGCTGAACCTGGCTGTTCTTCGCCTTCGCTAACTGCCTCCCTGCGGCTTCTAGAGCGAAGAAGCGACTTTTTCGAGTGCACGAGCATTGTGCGATAACGGCAGAGCATTGTGCCGGTCATGCAGAGCATTGTGCGGATAATGCAGAGCACATGTGCCGGATAGGCAGAGCGCTGTGCCGTCACAGAGAGCCATGTGCGGTCGCGCCAGAGAGCATTGTGCCGGTCGGCGGTGCGCTCCGGAGCGCCGGCTTCTGCCGAAATGAAGCCCGGACGCGGCGCTTCTGTCGATAGCTCCGTATCTTTCCCTTCTGCGTCCCTTGCACCTAGATCTGAGCAAAAAAGCTTTCCCACGATGTCTCGCAAGGCGAAACTGTGGCAGCATCCAGAAACATCTTCAAACGTGTTCTAGAGGCTGACAGAGGTCTGCAGAGTGTGTTTGCAAGAAGCAAAAGAAAAGCTTTCCAAAACTGCTTCTATTCGATATGCAACGTGAAAGGAAAATCAGGAGAAGTGGAAAAATAGTGTTTCTATCAGTTAGCAGGCTGCGCACACAATTCCAGTGCTGAAACTGCTTTGTTCTTCGCCTTTTCGCTAACTGCCATCTGTCCTCGGTATTTAGAGGCGAAGAAAGCGGCTTTTCGGTGTGCAGAGCATTGTGCGATAAGGCAGAGCATTGTGCCGGTCATAGCAGAGCATTGTGCGGATAATGCAGAGCAAGTGCGGATAAGGCAGATCGCTGTGCGGCACAGAGAGCATTGTGCGCGGTCGCCGCAGAGAGCATTGTGCCGGTCGCGTGCGCTCCCGGAGCGCGCGCTTCTGCCGAAGAGAAGTCCCGGGACCGGCGCTTCGTTCGGACAGGCTCCGTATCTCTTCCTCTCTGCGTTTTTTTGTCAACCCTACATCTGAACAAACAGCATTGCGTGGCAGCAATTTATCCATACATACACAGAACGGGACGGGGCAGCTTGAATGCGTCAGAACTGTTTATTTCAGAATCTATCTAATACATATTTTTTTTCTATGCAAGATCCTGCAGTTCAGCATCCAGCAGGCAAGCCAAAGAAACTTCCTTGTTACAAGATACCAAATACTCATCATAGCCAATTACACAGAGAAAAGCATATTGACAGTGTTTCTATCCATCAACATAAACAAACGTATCGGGTTAAAACAATGCTTGCTTGTTCATTATGAGAGACAGTGCATAAAACCCTATTCATAAATTTAACCTTGCTATAGAAACTTTTTGCATCTTAGAAAGTTATTCTGTATCATTAATACATAGCTCTATTGTTCTATTCCTAACGAATCTTTCTACAGCTTACAGATGTATCAGCAATTTCAAAACTCTGCTGCACTGCGGCCTGTATTTTCCCACTAAACCTAAAACCTGCATTTCCCACAATTCCCCTCTCTCTTGATTCAAAGAGAAACGCGTTAATTCAAAAACTTGTCGCTTACTACTTGCGTTTCATAGCCATACGATAATATTTTTGCTTACTATCTGCTTAAGGCTTGATCTTGCTGCTTCTAAGCATTGCTATATTACAACACAGCAAATTAATGCTGAGAAGGCCCAATCAAGGTAAAGATATGAATCACGTTTGATAATAATTATAAGTCATTGTTCAAAAAACTCTTGTCTATTCTAGGGTCTTAATTCAAAACTCTCTTCTATTTCTATACTTTCATCTACATTCTCAGTAAGATTTCGAACACTTTCTGTGATTACACTTCTTAATTCTTTTTTTTGTACAACAAAAATTTCTCTGACTGTTTTGTTCATCATTCGTCGCACACACTGAAGTATGCAGGGGATTACTATTAAAATTACAACTAGAATTCTCAATACATAGAGACTTATCTTGCAGAGTTGCTTTAGCTAAGGTGCAACGCTCTATCTTTCGAACAAGTCATCTATCCAGGATCTACTATCTTCTTTAATTTGGGCTGTTAAGTCTTTCAATTTTTGAATACTTTTGTGAATGGATTCAGAATGATCTGACAGATTCATACAACACAATCTTTCAAATTCTTCACAACTATGTCTTTGTGCCAATAAAAGAAAATCAATTGCAGCTCTATTTTGAAGGGTAGCATGTCTAACACTATCAACATCAGTCAACATATCACTAATTGCAGAGGATGTGRCATTAGTTTGTTTACTCAGCTAACATCTTACTCGATCTAATTGTTTCAAAGCCATTGCCGAAGTCAATTGGGGTAAAAATATACTTGCAGGAACTCTTCTTGCAGCTTTCTAAGGCATGAAATCACTTCTACAATTCTCATCATAATGAGGAGCGGATCTTATTTTCTTTTGTTTCTTTTTCATGACTTCTTTGGCTGAGGGCGCAATTACAGTGAGCATTCTAATGCTACATGGGCCACTTTTAAGGTGTGCCGGAATGCTTTGCTACGCCCTATTTCCGCAAATGAATTAATATCTTTTGGGCAATTGTCGTGGATATTGGTCAGTCTCGGAAAGCACATCTCAACTGTTTGAAGAATTGCACTAAAAACTTAAATTTTTGTATGCAAAATAATAAGGAGTAACATCGTACTTTGGAGGATCACNAAGCTAATAGAGGAAAAGTTAAAGCAAAAATCCATGGTTAAAGAACTAAGGATTTCTAATTCTTGGGGTTCAGATGAAGCTCTGGCAAGTTTTTTGGCCCAAGCATTCTAATTCAGTGTGGGACTGTTCTCATTGTCAAATTGACTTGGCTTACTATTGGTTTGCTTTTTGATCAAAGGCAACTCTTTTATTGGCACACYAACCAGACAGGTTGAGAAAGGTTTTTCTGGTTCTGAATTAGACAAACATATAGTATCTGAGCCGGCTGTTTTGGCTAAGGTCACTCAAACATTTGTTTTTGGTTGTTCTACAGGAAAATCTGCACGACAAAAAACAATTAAAACATACCAAAACTAACATACAACTTGCATTTGTTCTATTCTATTCATGAGCTAAATTTTGGCAAAGTCTTCACATGTATTCTAATTTCTGAAACCTTGAATCTATATCTTAACAAAAGCAAAAAACTTACAATTTCACTAAAAGTTAGCTCTACTAAACAAACATTTAACATATAATTAACACAATGGTAAATAATATCAGTTAACACAAAATCAGAGTCTGCAGGTTCCACTGATGCACAAGGAACGTCAGGCGTGACCCAGGATCTCTCCACTCGGCTCACGTCTGCGTACTTGCTTCTTCGGTTCTGGACTCGTCAGCACGTTCTGGAGTGCGATATGGCTTGACGTTCTTGGCTGGGACTCACTTGATTCTAGCACTTGTAGAGACAGAAGCATACTCTTTGCCCCAGGTGATTAATCGGAACGGACTTTCAATTTGACCAGATTCAGGGTTTCTAATTAGAACAGGAGGATTTTCTTTTAGTTTTGCCTGTGTGCTATTTGAAAAATGCCTAAAAATCGGTGGATCTGGTTCTGAAACCGAACTGTTTAAAAAATTAAAAACATACAAAGCTTTGTTCAGTCTCATCTGTGGCGTGGCTTCCAATCCCCCCCTTTGTTGATTTAGGATGTGTTTTAGTGTTTGATGTGTTTTTTTAATAATTGTTTGATTTGTGGGAGAGTGAGGAATACTAAAGATGTGACGAACACTTTATTGTTTTAAAAATGTGTTTAATTTTTGAGATATATATGAAGGACTATTGTTTGTTTTTATTTGTTGGGGCATATTTAGTGAAGTAAAAGTTTGTAAAAAATGATGATAGGTATGATTGTTTGTTTTATTTGTGTGAAGAGAAGTAAAAATGGCACTAGAAAATGTGTTTACTGAGATATGAATATTTTTAAATTTTTTAAAGGAAGGGTATTTAGTGACATTAGTTTGCTATAACTGTAGGTTTTGCAAACTTTGAGGGTTAATTGCTCTTGTAAAAATAGGAGGTTGTATAAGTTGACAGTTAGGGTAAGCAGTGATGATGGTTTTAGCTTGAGTTTTGGAAATTTGAAACATGCGTACAAGTGTTTGTGTGTTTTGGTGAAAAAAGTTATGACTTAATTTTGTTTGTTTAAAAATGTTTGGCAAAGTGTTTGAAATAACTATTGTCAGTTTGTTTGTTTTTGCGTTTTTTTTTATTAAAAATCTAGGAAGTGAAGAATGAGTTTTGATGTGAGAAACAAAATAGAGGTTAGTTTTATATTGTAAAGTTGTATAAAGATATGAAAGCTAACGGTATAAAGTATCATTAGTAACATTTTTTAAAATTGATTTTTTTAATTTTTTAATTACATTAGTAACATAAGTAGAATCAGTGATTAAATTGAAAGGTTGTGGAAAGAGTTGAAAAGCTTTAACTACTGCAGTTAGTTTAATAATTTGAGGGGACTTTTTTATCAATTGAATGTTTGATTTTTAAGTATTAGTTTTTTGATTTAACTAAGTTACAACTGATTTATGGTTTTTGTTAGAACTATTAGTGAAGAGAGATATTGTATTTAAAGGTTTTTTATTTAATTTAGGTTTTTCTCTAAAACTTAATTTTGCTTGTAGTAATTTGTGAGTTGGGTAATGAATAGAACACACACTTGGAAAATTTAGCAATGCATATTGCAAATCATTAGAATTTTGTATTGCTTAATTAAGATAATTTTTTTTCAATGGTAAATAAATAATTGCAAATTTTTGGTTTGTTAAAGTTAACAATTTGGTTTTGGCTTTGATTATAATTTGTGCAATCATTTTTAAAATTGTGAAAATTGTCTTTGGAAATTTGTAAGGAAGAAAAATTTATTTTATTATTAACAAAGGATTTGATTCAGAAGTGTTTTATTGGAAAATAAGTCTACAAAGTTGCATTTTTTTTCTTAAAATTGCGAAAAAGAAAGGCTTGTTTGGAACGCAGCGGTGAGCTTGTTTTTTTTGAAGAGTTTTTATGATCTTGTTGAGGGTTGCATGAGTTTTAGGTGTTAATGTTTTTGAAGAGGTGATGTTGCAGTTTTTTTTCAGTAAATCGAAGAGTGGATTCAGTTCATCGTTTGTGATTTTCAAAACAGGTTTGATTTAATTGATTTTTCTTAGGAGTTGTTGTAGGTTTTGTAGATTGGTGACATTGGTTTGGATCTGTATTTTTTGTGGTGTTATGGTTTTTTTAGTTATTTTTTATTTTAGATACTTTTAGGGTGAAATTTTTTGAAGTTTTGTTGCAGAAATTTCAAGTCTAGTATTTTGGATTTTGGCAACAACACTAGTATGGGTTTGCTTTAGTTTTGCTTGCGTTGGAGCAGCAATGAGCAAATTATTTATGTAGTGTAGAATCATGGATTTCGGAAACTTCTGCTGAACAGGAGACAAGGTTTGAGTGACGAAATATTGACAAATTATAGGTGAATTTTTCATTTTTTGGGGTAATGATTTTTAGTGATATCTTTGCGTGGGTTTTCTTTGATTGATGATGGGAACAGAAAAGGCAAATTTTGGGGCATTGTTTGGGTGAAGAGGAATGTGGAAAAAACAGTTTTTTAAATTAATAACAACGAGAGGCTAGTGTTTTGGGACTATGGATAAGGAAGGAAGTCTAGGTTGGAGAGGTCTCATGTTTTTAATTACTTTATTGATTTTCTTCAGGTCATGAAGCAACTTTTTGATGTCTTCTTGTGGATGACAAACACTGGAGAATTTTAAGGACTGTTTGTAGGTGTGATGTGACTTAGATGTAATTGTTTTTTTAYTAATTTATTAAGGATACTTAATTTTTTCTCTGTTAAAGGCTATTGATCAATTCATATAGGATGATTAGTTTTCTAGGTCAGTTTTAAAGTGGTAGGTTTTGGTGTGGTTTCTGTCACAGGCTCACTTTTAGTTTTGCTTTTTATTGGGACAGGACGTTTTTTTTTAGACGGTGAGGGGCTTTTGGACAATAAAAGGACGTACTGATGTTGTTTTTTCTTTAGGATTTGTAATGTTAATTATGAATGTACTTTGCAAACACACAGTAGCATTTCTAATTTTTGTAAGGGAATTTGAAGGAGTTACTAAATTCTAATCATTGGGTTAGAACATGTGAGAAATTACAGTGATATTTGTGTTAGTATTTGGCATACTTGTAACATAAATTGTTTTACTACAGTGAGACAGGTTACAAGTCAATTGTGGTTTGTCACGATTTAGGCATTGCATTCAAAAGATTTTAGGACTTGAGGTATTAGGAGGAGACACAATTGAATTTTTTGAAAAGTTGTTTTGCTTGGGTGTATTTATAGGTGAAAGAAATGCAATAGCAATAGGTGTTTTTGGTGGAATTATTATAGGAATGTCAAGTGCAAGAGTTAAAATCATGAGCTTTTTATTAGAATTCACTGAAACAACAGTAGGAAGAATTGAAAGTTTAAGAAGTTTGTTGTTGGCTTTGCTTAAAATTAAAAAATTTTGTTTTTGTTGAAAGGGATTAACAATTTTAGTAGGAATGTTCACTTAACATAAACAATTTAATAAATGAATCAGTTTTGAGGAGGCTAATTTGATCTTTGCACTTGAGGGTATTGAAACATTTGTTGATTGGCTGTTTGAGGGATGTAAGATTGAGGTACTGACATCATTTGATTGGGTATTCGGTTGTTAGGGGCGACTACTACTTGTGTTTGAGCGCGGTGGTACGCGCTGTTTTTCTAGTTTAACGACAGGGGTCTTCTATCAATATCAAACTGAGAATGATAATGTTTAGTAAGATGCTTCTTTTTTCGGCATTGAGGGCAGATAGAAAGTTGTTGTGTTTGAATTGGTTTTGCACGACAATCTTTTTTAAAGTGACTTGGTTTACTACAAGTAAAGTAACAATTCTTTTGATCAGTATTCGACTGCACAGGGCTAACAGAGTTTTTTTCAATTTTTTCTTGTTTTTTTAGGATTTTTTTAAATTTATCTAATTGTTGTGTCAATTTATCTTCTAAGGTTTTTTTTAAAGCATTGACTTGCAAATTAGTGATATTTTGGGGAGCTGAGAGTTTGCTACAAGCTGTTAGCATTTGTGTGATGGTTGGATGCTGATTAGGCAAAGTTAAAATAATTTTTCTACATTCTTTATTAGCATTTACAGTAGCAAGGTTTTGAATTATATAAGGTTTGGCTTGTTCATCTTGGCATTGCTTTTCTACTGCTTGGGTTAATCGATCTAAAAAGGAACTATAAGATTTTGTTTCACTTTGTCTAATAGTAGTATAAGTATTTATATGAGTATTAGTTGGCTCAACAGAAAACAAAGCTTTTTTGGCTGCATCTTTAATGTCTGCTAGGACAGGTCGAGGTAAATTTACAGCTTGATCTTCTGCTCTATGATGAGGTGGGTTACTTGCTAATTGATTAACATCAAAATTTTGATAATTAGTATTTATATATTTTTCAACTAATTTGTTAAGGAGTTTTTTTTATTGTAATTCTTATAAAAGATATTGTGAATTGGTTAAAATCAGAGAAGCTACATTACGACAATTTGCAGGAACTAGATCATATGAATTAAAAAAACATTTCAACACATTATCAAAATAAGGAGAAGAAAAACCACTTTCTTTTAAAGCTTGACGTAATTTTTTGATATCATGATATGTGAGGGCTTGATATTTGGGATTAGCATTGCGACGATTATATTTTACAGGTAAAGCAAGAAGTTGTTGAGACTCAAAATCTCTTTCTAAATTTTGATTAATATTAGATTAATTTGGTAAATTTAATGGAGGCTCTGAAACATTATTTTTGTCTGCTTCTTTTAGTTTGAGAGAGCAGGCTTTGTCAGTGAGATTTTTTGTTCTGGGACTTTTGCTAGTTTTAAAGTTCTTGCTAGGAGTGTTGTTATAACAACTAATTTTTTTGGGATCTTCGCCAGTAGAGGCGGGAGAAGATGACTCTGAGGTCTGGGCTGGGTTACTACTAGAGGGGCACTCTCTTTCAGGAGCTCTGCTAAGAGAAGCAGAGGAGTCGCTGCCCGATGATTTTGGCAGCGAGCTCGGTCTTGATTCTTCTTCACTGTTAGAGACAGAATTATTATTAGATTTAGACAWATTAGACTGTTTTCGAGTTTTAAATCTCGACTTTGTTTTCGTGACACTTTCTAAAGCATTTTTACAAGTTATACATCGAATTTCTGACTGAGGAAGCTCAGGTGGAAAATTGCTAGCATTAAGTTGTGATTTTAAAAGACTATTTTTCTTTTCAGTAGAAACTGCAGTAGATTTTACAATTCTAACAGTATCAGTTTGGGTTTGAATAGAAGATTTTTTAACTTTTGCTTTTTCTCTCTTTCTTCTCTGGATCTGATTAGTTCTAATTTCATCAGACTCTGAACTAATGCTTGATGCATCAGTTTTTATCTTTGTTTTGTTTTCAGAAAACAAAGTTCTATGCAAGGAAGACTCTGTATCTGAGCTCTCTGAAAATCTAGGGAGAGATTTAGATTTTGCTAGAAAAGAATTCTTAGACTTACAAAACAACTTATTAGATTGAATCACATTTAAGGAAGTATCTTTTAAAGGGAGAGGAGCAGACGCTATTTTATCACTAGACAAATTAGATCTTAACTTCATTTCAGCTGCTTCTGCTTTAGCAGTTTCAGAACACACAATTTTCTTATCACAAACTCTTTGCAAACTCTCTTCTTTCTTGTCAACACTGGGTAAATCATCTCTTAGAGACTTTTCAGCATTAATCACATTCTCGGAACGCAACGAAAACTCTGAGCACTTTTCTTGACACGGCAACAGTTCATTTTTCTGCTGAGGCACTTGTGGGAGGCGGACTGAAGAGACAGGGGCGCAGGGAAACTCGGGAGGAACAGGATGCACAATTTGATCTGAAAGCTGTTCTGGTTCAACTCTCTCAGGAGAAAAAACACTTTTAGTCTTATCTGAAGGGGAACTGAGCTCGCCAGACGAAAACTGACTTCCCGAAGACTCCGAAACTCTCACAGATGATGTTACTGCTTCGGTATCATTTTGATTTAAAGGCTCTGAGCAAGCTGTTTTGTTTTGTTGTTCGGAAAATCTTGTGTTACAGTCATTTGGTTTAAAGCAATCYATTACAGCTCTAGAAACAGGAATTAATTTATATAATGTCTCTTCTCTTTTGAGAGAAAACAAATGTTATATATCTTCCAATTTATTTGATCCCAAAATTCAAGGTAAAAGCAGTCTGCAAGTCAATATTTTGAGTGTTCTTTTACCCATATAATAAGTCTTTCAGTTCAGCTTTTGAATATCAGAGCGTCCCTTATCTTGTAAAATTTTCTCAGTCGATAAAAAACGTCCCATTCTGATTTGACAAGTGATTTCCCATAGTCACCCAAGGGCCCCTAATAAAAAGTTACTTACAAAGTTACAGCTCGCAGTAGACGAGGGGTGCCTTTTAACTCCTTGTTTTACAGCCTTGGGTCTCCGACGGCGCTTTGAGCCAGTTTTTCTTTTTTATATCTAGTCTAACCTGTATTCCTCACACGAGGTGACCATTGCGTCGGCCATCTATATACATACACGAACGGACGGGGCTGCTCAGAATGCGTCAGAACTGTTTATTTCTAGAATCTATCTAATACATAGTTTTTCATGCAAGATCCTCACAGTTCAGCATCCAGCAGCAAGCCAAAGAAACTTCCTTGTTACAGATACCAAATACTCATCATAGCCAATTACACGAGAGAAAAGCATATTGACAGTGTTTCTATCCAATCAACATAAACACACGTAGCTCGGGTTAAAACAATGCTTGCTTGTTCATTTATGAGGAGACATGCATAAAACCCTATTCATAAATTACCTTGCTATAGAAACTTTTTGCATCTTAGAAAGTTATCTGTATCACTAATACATAGCTCTATTGTTCATTCCTCAAGTATTTCTACAGCTTACATGATGTATCAGGATATTCATAACTCTGCTGCACTGCGGCCTGTATTTTCCCATCAACCTAAAACCCTCTAACTTTATGGATTCCCACACAGAATCAATGCACAGTTTTACAAAAGACGCCCTTAGGGATTCAAAACAGGATAGTAGTGTGGAGATTAATGACAAGGACATTTTTTCGACTTACCTCAGCAAGAGAGGTATAGGTATTTTTTGACCTATTAAACCCATTTTCTGCATGGCCAGAGGCTTTTCCTTGTCACACAACAAAGCTAGAGAAATCCTCACTTAAATAAAAAAAAAAGACTACTAATGTTTGGATCCATCTTGGAATGTATCAGATAGAGAGTTCTCATTGCACACTGAAACTGAACAAAAAATTATGTAAAACACTCCCAGTTAAATGAGACCTATTCAGCCCAATGAGGTCTTACCCCAGCAGCAATTTGCCAGGAAACCTCACGAAAGTGGCCAAAAGTGCTTCCCTGCCACTCCTGAGGATCAGAATTCCAGTGGCTTTTAAAGAAAAAGCCAGGCCACATGAAATGCTCTAGGAAGACCTTAACAAGTTCCTGTGCCTTTGAGAGGAGTCATGTGATAGGAAATGATAATTAAGTCCCTTTTCATATTTTGTGAAAGTGCTCCATCTCTGCAGAAACTCTGGTGATGACCTCCCTGATGACTTTGGATGCTCAGGTACATCCTCATCAACTGGGACAGTGTCTATGTCAGAAAGCAAGCAAGAAGGCACTTAAAGAAAATGGAAAGGACCATTTCAAATGTTCCTAAACACTCTCCAGCAGTAAAAAAGGAGGATCAGTGCATTGATACAACTTGTCCAAAAAAAGCCAGCCCCAACACACGAGGAAACTGGAGGGGAACATAGAGTCACTAGAATATGAGATTGATTTGTAAAGCATGGAAATATAACTTTTTAATGCTGTGTAGAATTAGTTAGAAGAAATGTCATAAAAGGAAAGATGAACCATGAAGGGGTAACTATGAAAAATCCTCACTCTCGCCCTCTCACCACGTCACTCTCAGCCCACACTTTGGCCAGCAGCACTCTTGCACGCTCTGTCAACCAGCAGCAGCCACCAGGCCAAGGGAGGCTCCCCAGCACAATTCACCCCATGTCCCCCACAGCAGCGTTCCTGGGGCTGCTGCACTGCAGAGCTGCAGGAGCAACCCCTGACCCTGGCAAAAAATGCACCCAAGTCTCAGGGTCTAGGAGGTGCCATTTTCTTGAACTTCACCTGAAGGAGAACAGAAGGGCAACGATGTCTCAGGTGTTCAATCACAAAACACTTCAAGAACTCTCAGGTATGGGGACTCAACATCATTGCATGGAATAAACTGAGGAATTTGTAGAATCCTCTCCAAGGAAGAAGGGGGCATTCACAGCCATCTTTGAGTGGTAGCATCCTCCCTCCTTATCCTCTTCCTCCAATTCATATCCTTTCCCAAAAGAAGGTTATGGCCTTGCTAGTAACATCTCTGCTGTGTCAGTTGAATGAATACATGGCAGGAAACTCTGAAAAAGTTCTAGACATTAAAGTCCTCATAGGTCTGAGCAGGAATCAACCTCAGTGTCCCTCTAGATGGGCTGGTTGTGATAGGGTAGTTTAAAATATGCAAAGAAATGGACAGCATTTCCATAGGGGAGACTTGAATCCAATTTCTTTTTAAAACCCATTGAAGTACCTTGCTTGTAACACTACTCGATGTGTTTTACAAAACTCTTGCACAGATCTGGATATTCCTTGGCTCACTGACAAYGTGAGGCCAAGACAAGCAGTCTTGAGAGCTGCTTCAGCTGACACCTTAGAGCAGCCCATGTGCACTCCTCTGTAACCCCCCAGAACAAGGTGGTTTGGGGACAGGGTTGTCCAAACTTCAATGCCTTTGACCACTTTGGCAAAGAGTTTGCATTAACAAGAAAGGTCAAAAAACGCTCCTATACTTATCTTAAAGAATTTCCATCTGCCACAATCTTTTCTTAAAATGAGGACAACTTAATAGTACAGGTAGTGGACTTCCCCCCTCTACTGATAAATTTATTTCAGTGGACAAACTTAAGACTTGAAGAAGAGAATTGATCAGAGTAAACCAACTCCAAATATGATACAAGCAACAATGAGAGAAGGAAGTACCAATTATGAGATTTCTTTATTGTTAATGTTCAAYACTATCATCTTTCAACTTCTTAAAGTCACTAAACTTCTTTGAACTAATTCTACGATTTTAAGAAATATACTACGGCTAAGTGCTAACATAACCTACTATACAATACTAGCTTAAAAAAATCTTAAAAACCAAATCTTCTTGTTGAAAGAAAAAAGCCAGGGTTCGCAGATTTCACCAGGCTGAAGCAGATGTCTGGTGCCAGTACTCCACTCACTGCTGGTCAAATTCAGAAATGCGGCTCTGAATATGGGCCAGCTTTTTGTGGAGGTACAGGCACCTGCTCTTCATTTCAGAGTAGCTGGGGCTACCCTGTGAAGGAGAAAGAAAAAGAAAATTAGGGCATGCAAACACTTCTGCAGGGTCTGGAGTCTGATGTCCTTTGCTTTAAAAAAGCCTTGGGGCAGACTCAGCAGTTACCGTGGCCCTGCAGCTCTGGTGCCACACGTACCTGTTGTAGCTGCTGATAATCTGCTAGGATTCGATGAAAGGAATGTTTCACCACCACCATAAAATGCAAACTTTGGTAAACCACTAAATGTTCCCCTCAGTCTGACTCTAAAGAATTTCTTCTCTGTCAGCCACCACTCTTCTGGACATTTGCAAAATCAAAAATCTCACATCTCCCAGCATCACCCAAGATCTGCAATTAAGCTCTCACAGGCAACAGAGGAGCCCATTGCTCCGCAAATCTCCCTGGGACACCTCTTGACCTTAACTGTTTCTCAAAGACAGCTGCAAACAAAAAGGCCATTTTGGGCAGGGTCTTGCATAAAAATCAGACCCACCCAAGCATGTCTGAGCATATATCCAACCCATCATCGTTACCTCTTGTCTCACTGACAGCTCCAGGGAAATCTCAAAAACAGCTTGCTGTGATGATTGAAGCACAGTCCTTCAATGAAGTTTATCCTTCTTTACCTGATAGGCTTCAGAGCCTGGAGTCAAGAGACTTCCATTGCTCCTGAAACTTGTTGTACTTCTTTGTGGTCTTGTCATCAAAGAGTGTTAATTCTGATATTCCTCATACTCTGCATTGAAGTCATCCTCGTAGCGCTGGCGGTTGCTCCCAAGGAAGACAATGCTACGTATTTTCTAAATGGGAAAAATGGGACCATTTTCTATGAGTGAAACTCTAGAGAACATTTCCCAGGATGTTTCTACTCCAATAAAAACACATGTGTAATTTTATAACAAGCACATGGCAATGTCGAACACAAACACCCAAAGCATTTGAGTCAGTGCTCTGGGACTGACAGTTTCTTCTACTTCAAAACACATGTGCTTGAAGAAGAATGCAGTCAGGTAACTCTAGGAATCTGTCACAATGACACTTAGTTACTAATGGTTTACATCATAGAGGTTTTTTCAATTAGACAAGTTGGAGCACACTTAGAAAATCAATCTGCCTCATTTCAAATATCAATGAAAAAGAAACACAGCAAGCTTCAGGAAGAGGAGATACATTACTAAATTATAATCCTCTTCCCTGTAGGAAAAGCTTAAATTAGTTTCCAATTTACTTGTGACAATACATCTTTAAACATAAATTGTCACGACTGCATTTATGGAGTTGAGTGCACAGAGTTGGACTTTTGTGCTACATTCTTGTCTGTCTAATGCAGAGTTAATGATAATATTTTGATTCTTTCAGCTGGACAGCAGTTACATCACTGACAATGGACACTGAAGGCCTTTGAAATACAGCCACCAAAACAATCTCTAAGATCAGCCTGAAAAACTACAACTACTACCCATCACAGCATCGCTCCTAACGAGGGCAAAATTCACTAATTGCTTAAAGCCACTGATGGGAGTCAAACACCTATTCATTCCTTCTCCCCCTAAAAATTCAAAAGGCGTGAGTGTGATGGTGGTCACAAGGTTCTTGGGGTGAGGGAAGAGACGAGAATGGTTGAATCTATTATCAGAAGGCTTGATTTATTATGTTTATGAATATATTATACATAATTAGAATCTACTAAAAAGAAAAGAAAAGAACAGTTTTCAGAAGCTGCTAAGCTCAAACCTAAAGATAGAACAGGAAAGAATGCCAACCACACGAGCTGGCCTTAGAACAAACCCCGAGAGCTTGCCTGCTGTGACTGGTCACTGACCAAAACATCCACAACATGACAATCACAGATCTACCTGTTGCATTCCACAGGAGAGAACAATCTATTGTTTACATCTGTTGCTGAACTTCTCGGCTTCAGCAGGAAAAAATGTTAAAAGAAAAGGATTTTAGTGAAAAGGATGTCCTGCGACAGTGAGCTTTTCAGCTCATGATAAAAATCCAGATGAAAGTGGCAATGAGAACAAAAATAGTTGCCACTTGCCAACACTCTCACTTCTGCCCTTGGGGCCTTGACAGACTGGTCTTTTGTGAATAACAAAAAACTCCCCTCACATTCAGGAAATAAAACAACTTTAATCCATCCCTGAGATTAATAATTTTTGGCAAAGCAGTAATATTTAAAACGCAAGTTGGAAAATTTCAGTACCAAGACTGGAAAACACTTGTCCAAAGGAATGGCATCCCCAGGCATTATACACCTTGACTTAGCATGCAGGAAAGGATTGAAACAGAAAACTTACAGATGCCTTGCAACATTTTGGGGGGCACCAAGAAGGGCATGATGGCCCCAGGGCCCTGCCGCCGCTGGCTCCAAGGGGTCCAGCAGCTGCCCCCGAAGCCCAGGAGTGGCAGGAGGGGCCGGCTGCCTTGCCCAACAATCCCTCCTTTGCTTTTGGAACCAAACAAGCTGGGAGCATTATTCCCATGGCTTTATTATACACACACCCCCACACCACCACTCTCCCCCCCGTCCAGCACTGGCAAATTCGGATGAGGGGATGCAGCACCACTGCTTGCAGCTGAGGCCTGTGCAACTGCACTGCAGGAAGGGAGGGGCCCGTTCCGGGGCTTAACCCCCCTTCGGTGTTCATCTCTGCTCTTGAAGCCTTCCAGGGCCAACTAAACCTGCTCAGACTCTCCTTCAGCAAGGGAAAGGAGCTTTTTTGACATGCACCCCCACTGAGAAAGTTGGCGAGGGGTGAAGTGTTCTTTTCCTCCACCTCAGGGTAGGGTCTGGTTGGTTGCTTGTTGGCAGGAGCATGCGTGGAGGAGCAATGGAAGTCTCCTTTTTCTTGTTCCTGGCAGAAAATGCAGAGAATTTTTTGGACCCATCTTTCTTCAGAAGGATCATTAAAAAGCGCCAAAAGATTCCCGCAATTGGGACAGTCTTGAACAAAGTCCTCAGGACCGTTCTTCTCAACAGGCAAATTACTGTCAGAAGAAGATAACACATTTAATAATTCAAGGGCACATGACACCTTCTCACAAACTATAGCTTCTTGGGAATAGGAAAGAAAGGGATCTGGCCCACTTTATTCTAAGGCTGTACGCATCCCACAAGATGGTTAGGGCCCAAGCTCAGCTTTTTCTTATTTGAGAGGCATGAGGTGGCATCGCCACAGGCCATTCAAAGTTCATGCAGAAATGAATGCAGCTTCCAAAAAAGGACAAATCAAGCTGAGAGAAATCAACATCGAGGGTTCAACAAGGGAAGAAAGAGAATAATCTGGAATTTTCTGCTCTGCATGGTTTTTAATCCCCCACTTTCCCCCTTGCAAAATTCCAGGAGTCCCAGGATGAGTGGCCTGCCACCCTTTTGTCAGCAGGAAAGGCCAATTTCCATTCTATAGGGGCTTAACTGGCCACTAAGGCTCCAATGCCCTGCAGCCAAAAAAACCCAGTGCTCCTCATTATATGGGGCAGTGTAAGGGCTGGAACAGCTCTTGCACTGTGTGAATCTTGTCCCTTTGCCTTTTGGCAAACGGCATTTTTGGGAAAGCATTTTGCACACATTAAGCTCAAAGCCTCTTCTTCCAACAAGAAAATGTTCAAAGGATATGTATTGATAATAAAAAGACTGCCATAAAGGAAAAAGAGCAGCTGAAACAGGAAAGAAACAATCCAAGGATCATGTAATTCCTTCTCTTCTGCTTTCCATTTCAGGTCTTGGCAAGCATAGAAACCCACATGATCCCTCTTACATTCGCTTAAGAATCTTTCCATTTGCCCATTGTTTAACACAAAGTAATCTTTGTAAAAACTCAGCCTTTCCTTTACAATCTTCAACAGCTACCTGAGGGCTTTAATTTCTTGAGGAAGAGCGGGGTCGCAAGTGATGTTCCCAAAGGTTTTTTTTTGATTTTCAGTTGTTTAGCAAGAAGTATAAAAAGGAATGCAGACAGTGGTAATAAGAACTGGACAGAAATACAATAGGTCACAGGTTACGTCAAACGGAACCTGGAAGAACAGCTTTTGCTGTGGAGCATTTTTTCATTTTCCAAAAGTGCATTTGCTCTCTCATTGCTTCCAGTTCCTACATTTGGAATGCTTCAGCCTAAGGGCCCACAACTTTGAAACCACAGAACAGATTTTTCCTTTCACTTCAGCTGGGCAAGAATTTGGGAATGCTTGCTGAAGAAAGCTGCTGATGTGTTTATAGATTGAAAGCAGGAAATCCCTTTCCAAAGGATCCAAAGTTTGCAGTTAACTGTGTGTATTGTCCAGAGGGAAATGTGGAAAAGGACCCATCTCTAAGCCCTGTTCTCTAACGAAGCACACCACCACTTTGCAGAGGCATTCTTGCACACCCAAAAACCTGCCCTTCCAGGCTGAAAACCCAACTTGTAAATTTCGCAGTCAACCTTCCAAAAAGGGAACCAACCCACAGATTAACCCAAAAGCATGCTGAACTCTGTTCCCTGCTTCTGGCTGGTCCCTAATCATCAGAATTCAGTGTTTCTTTATGGCATTTTCTGTTGGGCTTTTCAATTGCTTGTTTTCCAGGTCTTGTTGACCATGAACAGTTTTTTGAAGGAATGAAATTCTTGCAGCTAGGATGGAGAGGATAAACTTCCAAGCCCAGTTTCAAAAAGTAGAACTTCAGGAAACCACAGCCCAGCTTTAACGTAATTTTGGCAGTTTTCCATTGAAAAAGGCTGAGTTTCAATGAAACAAACCTATAGAATCACTGAGCATTAGATCAACAGGTTTCAGTAAAAATAAGGTCTGCAATAATATGTTGACAGGTTTCATCCTGTTCAGCAATGCAGTTCTTGAAATTGTGCTGAGGTGAAAAAGTGCTGTCTCATCGGGAACATCTTGTGATTTACTAGAAACCCACCGAGGAAAAGGAAACACAATCCATTTCCCTTTGGCTTCTTACTGTTGCTCTTTCCTTTTAACCAGTATTTCACCCAACAGTAATCTAGTTTGCATATATTTCTCTTGTTTCTTGTTTGGTTTTGTCACTTACTTAGGAGGGAGAATATTTCTAAAACAATAACTTTTTAAGAAAGGTTTCCAGGCAGGCACACAGTTCTTTCTGGGCTGTTGCTGTTGTGTCTTTAAACCATAGAGTTCAAGTGTATATACTGGCAGGAAAAAAAAAAAAAAAGTCTTTATTTATCATGACCAAATACAGCAGAGTATTGGGGCAGGAGCAGAAGTCATTTAGAGGCAAGTGGCTTCCATGTATTTTCCAGTGGCCCGCTTCAAAGCCCCTTTTCCACAAGGTGCAAGAGCACAATTAAACTTGACTTCAGAAATGCAGTCAAAGAAGGATGTTTTCCCATAAGATAAGCCCACCACAAACAAGGAATTGAGAAAAGGCACAATTGGCAAGAAGAAAAAGCATGAGCCCTTTGGGCCTAAACCAGAGGTGAAGAGTTTGGAATTAGGAGCGTAAAAACAAGGCCTTCCACTGAGGAGGACTGTGGGTAAGGGAAAAATTCAGTAGCTTGCCATGGCCTTCTAAGGCCCAAACCTGTTTGGGGACAAGCTGGTGGACCCACCTGTGGGTATTCCCAGTCTTTGATTCAGAAAAACAGGTGGGCCACTCTGAAGGCCTGGGACCCCCACCACTGGAGAGACCAAGGGGTGAAGAAAGGGGGGACTGGGGCGGTGGACAACAGACGAGTCACATGTGTGGATGCTATTCTCCCAC
The DNA here is from genome assembly GCA_002167245.1 of Sporophila hypoxantha. Lineage (NCBI taxonomy): Eukaryota > Metazoa > Chordata > Aves > Passeriformes > Thraupidae > Sporophila > Sporophila hypoxantha. The sequence goes on from NDFG01003834.1 coordinate 19,032, forward strand.
TTTAATGTTCTCTTCTTCCCTCTCACCCTTTGCCTCTCTTCTTTCTTCATTTCTTTCTATTCTCCCTAGTTTTTGCCATTTTCTGTTCAATAGAATTTTTTACTAATGACTGTGGGAAAAAGTTCATTGCTTTGCCCCTAATTTGGTGGCAGAATGCTTCTCTAATAAACCAAATAGTACAGCACAGTTACCCACCAACAGGAGTCAGATAAAAACCGAAGCACATCAATACCTTCATCGAATCCAGTGCGGTTCCCTTGCTTTCAGCCCCCTCCCAGTTTCATTTTTTCTCCCCATTTGAATTGGGGGGATCTCCTCTCTGCTCCTGGCAGGTGCTGGGATGCTTGGGAACTCTGAAATTTCTGTTTCCCTGGCACCCCACATGGTGGTCAGGGGGAAAACTGGAGCCAGCACGTGGAGGAGGTGTCCAAAGGGGAAAAGAGGATGTGGGAGGGCAGAAGGAAGGAAGACAAGTGGCCACCAGCTGTTGGCTGGGACATGGAAGCTGGGCTGGTGGGGCCATATCTCCTTCTTTCTTGCTCCTCACAGGACTGGTAAGAGTCAGAAAGCCAGAGAGCTGTTCGTGGGCATTGCAATAAACCAAAATATTCATTCATTTAACTTGAAAATCTAGGATCAAGCTTATTGCTCCTATTTCTGAAAAAGCAAGCCATTTTCTGGAATGGGTAAAGGTTTGGAGACACACAATCTTTCTTCACTAAAATGATCATTGTCAAACCAGGGAGTACTTGCAGGGTTAAATGAACAGACTCTATTTCTCATTCCCAACTTTCCCGATCTCAGTCAGGGAATGCAGCCGAGTCCTACTCAAGTCTGTAGCTTTAATAAGCATTTGGGAAAAAGATGCTCTTTTCAGGAAGCGTCTTAAAGAGGCTTCCCCAAAATGGAGAAGGGGGGTTCCTGCACATTCACTATGATCAATTCAAACCACCAGTAGTTACATGCTTAAAATTTACATACGTAGTCCGAGAATTGTTTAGAGAAAAATGCACAAAATACCTGAGCAGGTCTTTGCTGGAGGCAATCTCTCTCAGAAGTTCCAGAGATGTCGCTGGCTGCTGGCTGGTGTTCTGAAGATGGAGCTGATTTTTCTGTATTAATGCGATGGGCCAATAATTTCATGTTTAAACAGACTTTATATATGCAAACTGTCACAAGTTCGTTTCCGTGAGGGAAACACAGAGGCCTTCCAGTTCGGGACTCAAGGAAAACAGGCAATGAAGCTTTGAGGTGGGGGAGCTTTAGGGGGAGGATATCAGGAAAAACATTCAGGCCTGCAGGTTGCTGGGAGGCACTGGCAAATCAGGCTCCCCAAGGCCAAGTGTCCACTGCAGGAGGCTTCGAAGAAAGTGTTTTGGACAAAACCTGTGGGCACCTGGTGGTTGCTCTTGTCGGTGTTCCTGTGGGCAGGGCCAGGGATCCTGGCAAAGGTCCTTGCTGCTACTTCACATATTACTGGGACATCTAAGTAGCTTCATCATTTTCCCAGGGGTGATTTTTTTTCCTTCTCTGAGGGCAACTGGAACTTACCAGAAAGTATTAACTTTCAATTCTGTTCTTTCAACTTCAGTGTAAGCCAGGCCAAATCAGTCTGAAGGGTTTTGAAAAGAGATGCGTCCCTTCAGACTGAAAGGA
>NDFG01003841.1:0-126540 GCA_002167245.1 Sporophila hypoxantha
ATTCCTTGCAGTAATGTTAGCTATATGTCTTTGGGCTCGCGGTATCGTTAGACGGTTTGACTCCACCACGCACCATCCGGGCCTCGTAGAATCCAGCCACATTTGCCCCTCCTGTGGTCAGGTACAGGAGAAATCCTACAGCAGCCTGTGCCACTCCTGCCCTCAGGTATGCAGGGAGCACCCACAGCCACAGTGCCTCAGGTATGGCAGGAGCATCCTGCAGCCTCTCCTGCCTCACCCTTCCCCTCTGCAGCTCCCAACAAAGCAGCACACCTCTGCCTTCCCAGCTGCCTGGATGAGCCTGCCCACCACAGGTGAACACACCTGGGATGAGGCAGCTGTTTAACAGCCACCAGCCACACAGATGGGACCACAGTGCACCACCAGCCTGCCCTGACCCAGGACACTCCTCTCTGGCAGCCACCCAGAGCCTTAATTAAAAGTTTATCTGTTCATTTGCTTAGTGAGTGGATGGATTTCTTTTCCTGGAGGGGGAGAAGAGGAGCAGTGGCTCCACTGGTAACCCTAAACCAGTGCCAGGCTGGGCAGGCAGCACAGGGCAGCTGCTGGGAGGGGAGGGAGGGATGGGGCAGGCAAACAAGGCAAGAAGGTCACACAGCTCTGCCACCTTCATTACTGCAGCCCTGGAGAAAGCCAACATTGTTCTGTGCTCTCACTGTCCTGCCTCAGCCTATCCAGCCCAGGAGCACAAAGGCACCAGGAAGGCCAAGCTGGTTGTGTCCAGCATCCATTCAGAAGAGAAGCTAGAAGGACATGAGAGCATTCTGGAGAATCCTGAAGAGAAGATCTTGTCTTGTTTTACTTTCCCAGCACTAGACATCAAAAATGGTCAGTCTGCTGCCATGGGAAGGCTTTCTGTTCTCCACAACTGGGTTTTTTTGTGGTTTTGGGTTTTTTTCAAGTCAAGAGGAGCAGGACAACCACAAGAAGCAAAAGATAAATTAGCTGTTCATGAAATCTTGTTCAGATTAAGGCACAGGAAGGGGAAGTGGCAGTGGGTAGGTTTTTCTAAAGGAAAGGAAGCTACCTGCCAAAACTGCAGGAGAGAAAGGCTCCTCACTGTGCACATGAAACAAATGATACTTTCTCTCGTCTGCCAATGTGCAGGACAGGGCATCTTTAAACTCCAACTTGGAACAAAACACCTTGGGAACCTGGGTCCTGATACATTTTTATCTTTTTACCTTGCAGAAGCAAAAGAGCAGCAAAGCTGAGTAAGGGAAATAGCAGCAAGTCACAGCACAAACATCATCATCATCATCATCATAATCATCATCTGGTATTAGGAGATGATTACAGCAATAGAGAGAGGCAATGTCCTTGGTCCTCACATACTGGGCACTGTCATGTCACAAGCACCTCTCTAAATCAAAAAAATGACAAGCAGCAAAAAGAAGGAAAAAACAAAAGTAAAGGCAAAAAACAATCTCATCTGTGCAGTGCTGCCATCCAAAAAGCAGAGCTCATGGATTTATGCAAGGCATAAAGAAGCCCTTATAAATCACAAAAGTGGCCTGAAAAGAGGTGTGCAAAGACCAGAGTCTGCTCAGAGCACGGGGAAGACCCCAATGGTCAGATATTTCAACTAGTGCTCTGCTTCCTACAGCTCTCAAGAAACCCTCAAAATATATTCCCCTGCTCTAGACAGTGTCATACCCTGAGCAAGTGCAGTGTGAAATGTGAAATTCTCCCTATTAACGTGAAGTCACAGACTTCCCAACCAGCAAGAGCCAGGAGAGGTGGAATAAATCTGCTGGAGGGAAGAAAACAATTACTGCATTACTCAAGTTGATATTTTCTCAGTAATTATACTGTTTCCATGTGATTTGTTTTTACACAAGGCTAACAGCTACTGCAGCTCCTGTTTATCCCTGGCCTTGTTTTGTGATTTATATGATAACAAGGGTGGGTGTGAGGGGGGCAGAGGCTGCACAAACCTCCCCGCAGCAAGAGGAGGTGCTGGCACTGAAGAAAACAATTATCACTGAGGAGGTTGTCAAAGAGCAAGGCCAGACTTTGGGCTGGGTTTCTTCTACATGCTTAGGAATAAAAATTCCCAACAGCTAATGGAGCAAGCCTGCTATTCACTATTAAGCAGTGACTTTAARCACTTGCAAAAAAGAGAGGAAGGAAAAGGATAAGCCAAATGCCTATTGAAGCCCTGAAGAGCAGGTAAGGCTCTAGGTAAATTTGATGTCCCTGCCTCCAAACACACCAACACTGGGGTCACAAGAAAAAATTTCATTGGGAACCCCAAGTGTGGTCCCAGGACACACTGGAACCTGCCCCAGCCCATCTCCACCTGCTTATTTTGCATTACTGACCCAGCTTGTGATACTCACAGAGAAGTCATGGGAGGTGGAGGGGTTTAAAAACACATCTGTGCCCTGCTGCAGCTCAGCACCTACAGCTGGATGCAGCCCAGCCTTCCTGCAGGGTCATTTTCTCAGCTGCTTCCCACCCTCAGGAGACAGCACATGGGTAGCTCCGCTCCATCTGCACCTAAATCTCACTGCAAAGTGCATTTTGACCTTGCTGATCCCTTGACTGCATCAGCTGCCTCTTCAGAACTCCCCAGTGGAGCTTCCAAAGCTCCAGAGCCCAGCAGTGTGTCCCAGGAGAGCAGAGCTGCCTGCTGGATGAGCTCAGGATCTCAGCACACGGGGTTTGCCCTACATATCATCCTCACTGAGCCCAGGCCTCTCTCTGCCTCTCTAATCCAGATCATTAGTGATGTTCCCCCAAGCCCAGGACAGAGATTTAGGGATGCCAACATCWTCTCTTCCACAGTCTGTTCACTTTCTAATTATCAGCCAGCAGCAGCATTTCCTGCTGCAGCACCAGGAGGGATTAAGAGGTGTTATCTTCCACTCCTGCCCACTCACACATCTCCTGTCCTCACGGGCTGGAGGAGATTGCCAAAGCAGGGAGCATAGGCTGGGGCCACTCAATTTGTGCTCAAATTAATCCCAAAAAAACCCTCACATGAACTTGTGGATCAGGGATCTCCTTGTGGGGATGCCCCCATCACCTGAGCCTCCCATGGCAGCACTGAGGCAGAGAACATTCCAGCACTGCCCCAGCCAACAGCCCTCCCAAAGCCCCATCCATGTGGGGACTGCAGAGCCAGCAGCTCATCCTCCCTGTCCAGGAGCCCAGGGATGAGCAGCATCACACTCTGAGCAGACTCTGGGCTTCCCACACTCCCTGGGATGAGAACCAAGCAGGAAAGCAACACCCCAGTCAGGTTTTTAGGTAAAAACACACATAAAAAACTCCTAAGTGAGCCAAATACGGACTAAAGGAATTTGGTTTTTTAATTGGGAAAGTGTCCAACACATTCTGACATATCTTAAACCCCAGCATGACAGCACTGACAGAGGGAAAAAGTTACGGAGCTGAAAATTAATGTCTCCTTTCCCTGGGGAGGTGCACGAGTACAAAAAGTCAGGGAGTCTGAGCAGTGAAAAGTACATCGAGTTACTGCAATTCCTTTGTTCCTGGCCATCTGCTGTGCTAACGGCTCTTTCTGCAGCCTGGCCCTCCAAACGAGGTTTTAATTCTTCAATTCTGCTGGGCTCTTGCTGGGCTGCCAGAACGGGATGGAGACCTGAATGTGCTCTGGGGAGCGCCTGGGTGCTGCTCACCAGCCAGGAGCACCTGGGTGTTCCCCTGCAAGGCCAAGCAGTGCTCCCAAGGGATGCCAGGTGTGGGACCAAGGCATCATCATCCTCCTGCCTCCATCCCCTCCATCCCCACTCTCCATGGCATGTGCACAACAGGGATCTCTTTCACTCACTACGTGCTCTCATGGGAATTCATGGAGCTGGAGACCAAGGAGCTGTCTGAAGACAAAGCCAGGGTTTTTTTTAATTTAATTTATTTTTTTTTAAATAGATCTGACTTTACGAGCAGGCCCACGTAATTCCTTTCCTCCGTAACCCAGCTGAATTCCACGCAGACAGAGCAGCAAACATCCCAACAATTTCTAAAGCTTGCACGAAAGTAGGTCAAAAAACTTCCCCCAATGTTTCAACAGCTTGAAGCAATTTAATTGCAAAACCAGTACCAAATGCTGACCCCTCCCTCCCTGCCTCCCCTCCCCGGCAGATTTACGAGGGTGGTAAAACCTTGCCAGCCGGAGCCTCAGTAAATGCAGTAACCAAAGCCTCGGATCTGGTTTTACAAAACTTGCTCATGCTCTAAGGAGCTGCTCCGTGGTGTTCCAGGGAACAGATGCTGCCTCTGGATCTCTCACTGCACAATTCTACAGCAGCACCACCAAACAAACAACTTCACCGGCTCAGAGACAGCCCAAAATAACGGGTCAAATTCGGAAATCCTGACTCCCAGAGCCGCCGAAGGCATTACCCGGCAAATGGAGGCTGTGCCTCTCATTCCCTCCCTGCTCTCCCCATTAGTGGATAATAATTGCAGTGAATGCCAGCGTTCCCCACTGACTTACAGGAATGATGGATTCTCACCTACCCATCTACTCATTACCACGAGGAGCTAATTGCTCCACCTCTCATTAAGAATTCCCCAACACTGCCTATTCTGCATCCCTGATTTTCAGCTGACTTTAAGTTTGTTCAAACAGTAACTGTCTGGACTGAAATTTTCCATGCCGAATATCGGCTTTAGGCACTTCTACTCTTTTTCCWTTTTTTTCCCTAAACAGGGAATCTSAGCCAAAACAACTCTGTCACTTCCAAGAACAAGTTTACAAGAAAATATGCCTTTCTGCAACATTCAGAAAGATTCTGGGAACTTTTTCTTTGAGCATCTTCAGTACAGTTGATACATCTGGTAAGACTCTCTGCCAGCGATTTGCCTTTTGTTAACACTGCAAAAGTGTCCAAGCCAAAGGAAAAAAAAATTAATAAAAATCTCATCTTGGTGCTTGCCTCAGGGGAATGACTTGGAACTGAGCAGGCAAGCAGAGTGAGGTCCTGGTTCTGGGAAGCTGCAGGAAAGGTATTGCGCTTCTCCAAAGGGAAGGAAAAGGCTGAGATGGAAGAGATGCTGGCATGTGTGGAGCATTCCAGGCCAACAGCAAGTGCCCCAGAAGAGCTGTGAATAAATGCATGGTTTGGGCAGGTACAGAGAGCCTGAGCCACCCAGCAGAGCAGGGGATGGAGCAGTGCAGCCTGACCTGCTCAGCACAAGGCAGAGCCTGGCCCAGGCTCGATCAGAGGGGCAGCTGCAGCAAACACAGGGTGTCCTGCTGCTCCCAGCAGACGAGGGGAGGACAAAACCTCAAACCCTTCCACTCCTCCATCTGCAACTTTAATGCTCTTTCTGTAATTTGTTCAGGCAGCAGCCACCCCTGCTGACACTGCACACACGAGCTCACGTTTGAAATCTCCTAAAAAGGACCAAACTGCGAGTGCATGACGTGTCAAGGCAGGGAGGGAAATTTTTAATTGCCCAATTTGGCACTCAGCCAGGCTGTGGGGTCACCCCCGGCTGCAGAACAGCATTTTAAAGGCAATGGGGAGCTCATGGCAGAGCCTGGCTCCTCCTTGCTGGGGCTCAGACCTCCCCTGCCCTCCCTGGGGTCAGCCCATGTTGGGCAGCTTTCACAGGAATCTCTGAATCACCACCAGAGCCTCTTCTTGCATTTCTACTTGTGCCTGCTGCTCAGGGAGTTCCTTTAGGGAGGCAGGGAGGGTCCCCTGCCTGGGGGTGCAGGCACAATCCCCAAACCTCCTGTGGCAGCCTAGGAAGCACCTTGTCACCTAACCCAACAAACCTCAGGGGAAGCAACACTCACTCATGCCTTTAAMAGCTTTAGTCGCCTTTTTTKTTTGTTTGTTTTTGTTTTTCAATACCACTCATCCTCTTTCAATTACCACATGCAGTAAAGCAAGTTCTGAGTCTTCCCAGCATGTCAACCAGGCAGGGATGAAGCATCAAGGTCCATGTTGACCCCAGCAGGCAAGCTCCCTCTGAGAGAAGGTGCTGGAATAGTCCCTGCCAAATCCCAGCTGTCCCTCAAGCAGGCAGAAAGTCCTCCAGGCCTAGATATCATGTGAAAAGCAAGCTCAAGTGTTGTAAAAAAGGCTTCTGCAGAATAAAAATCCTTTTTTAAACCAGTGCAATACTCCAGTGAACAGCACAAATGCCATTGTACTGCAGGGACAGTACCTACATCCACACCCACAGTCCTGCAGACATGGGAGCTGGGCACTCACATCTGCTCTCTGCTGAGCATCCCATCAAAAAACAATTTCACACCAACTGGAAAAGCTACAGCAGCCAAAAAAGCAGGCAGGCAACCAGTGAGCAGGACTGCAGCCACAGCAAACCTCCTCCTGCTCTGCTCCCAGGAGCTCCACAGCACAGACAGGACAGCAAACCTCCTCCTGTCCTCCCAGGAGCTCCACAGCACAGACAGGGCAGCAAACCTCCTCCTGCCCTGCTCCCAGGAGCTCCACAGCACAGACAGGGCAGCAAACCTCCTCCTGCTCTGCCCTCCCAGGAGCTCCACAGCACGACAGGGCAGCAAACCTCCTGCTCTGCTCCAGGAGCTCCACAGCACAGACAGGACAGCAAATCTCTCCTGCTGTGCTCCCAGGAGCTTCCAACAGCAGGACAGGAAAGCAAACCTCCTCCTGCTGTGCTCCCAGGAGCTCCACAGCACAGACAGGAAGCAAATCCTCCTCCTGCTTACCCAAGGAGCTCCACAGCACAGGACAGACAGCAAACCTCCTCCTGCTGTGCTCCAGGAGCTCCACAGCACAGACAGGACAGCAACACTCCTCCTGCTGTGCTCACAGGAGCTCCACAGCACAGACAGGACATGCAAACCTCCTCCTGCTGTGCTCCCAGGAGCTCACACGCACAGACAGGACAGCAAAACCTCCTCCTGTGCTCCAGGAGCTCCACAGCACAGACAGCGCAGCAAACCTCCTCCTGCTGTGCTCCCAGGAGCTCCACAGCACAGACAGGACAGAAACTCCTCCTGTGCTCCCAGGGCCCACAGCACCGACAGGGCAGCAAACCTCCTCATGCTCTGCTCCCAGTAAGCTCCACAGCAATGGACAGGGACAGCAAACCCTCCTCCTGCCTGTCCTCCCAGGAGCCCCACACACAGACAGGACAGCAAACCTCCTCCTCCCTGTTCCCAGGAGGACTGACAGGGGGCTCCCAGGTGGCTGTGCCCCAGGAAGATCCAGCTCCTTCCTTCACTGGGTGATGGCCAGGTGCATCCTCCAGCACATGGGCAACAGAGGGAGGGAGAGAAGGAGGAGTGGGAAATCCACCACGGAGGTTTCCCAAACCTCACTGATTTAAAATAAAAAATTGAGGGAAATGAAAAACAAAAGCCCTTCTCAGCCTGGGGTTATCAAGCAGAGGAAATGAGACTTCTAAAGCTCCCATTCAGAGAGGAGTGGGGGAGAGAAATCCCACTCCAGACGAAACCTTGAACGACAGCTTTTGAAATGGAAATGTTGCTCTTCAGAAAACATTTAAATTTCCTCCTATTGCCAGGGAGGAGGCAGGAGGCTGAGGAGCAGGGACTCCTTCAGGCACACACATCCCAGCAGGAATACACACAGGGCAGCCCTGGGAAGCTGGGTTTGACTGAGAGTTAATCAGGATGGCACACACATCAATATTGGAAGGTTGCCTTGAAGGGGAATCAAATTTTAGAGGGGAGGGAAGGGAATGATTGAAGATAGCTCTATTTAACCACTACTGCTGCAAGTGAGATACACTTAAAGGCAGCTCACACTCCCTCTCTACCAACATCACCCACAAATTATTTCCCCAAATCCCAGACACTGAGCTGCCTACTGAGGAGATTGATGGAAAAATGGGAATGCAAACAAGATCTAAAATGGCTTGGGCAAGCAGCTGGAGCTGTGCTGTGGGACAACCCAGACTGCTCTTGCATGCAAGAGCCATTGCACCAAGCCGGGCCTCCCAACAAGTCTCCCAAGACTCACAGCACAGGATGGTGAGTCCCAAGATGATGTCCTGGATGATGTTCAGCCCAGCAGCTCCACTCCAACTGTGTCAGCTCCAAACTGAAGTAACTGCTCCAACGGAACCAGCGAGCTGTGCTGCCAGCTGCATGTCACCACCTCACTCCAATGTCCCCAGGGCCACCACACTCTGGCTGTGCTCTCTAGATATGTAAGCAGACAATCAAAATAGCTCTCAGCTGTAAAAACCATGAGTGACACAAGTGGGGATAACACCTCTGCTGCCTCTCCAGTGCCTGAGGAATCCACCAGCAGCCCAACGGTTGCACAGAGCACATCCATGACCATCCCAGAAAGCAGCTCTGGGACACAGAGCACATCCAGTGACTGTCCAAACATCCCACAAGCAGCTCTGGGAACCACACAAGGCAGGGATATGGACACAGAGCACATCCAGTGACATCCCAAACACCCCAACAGCAGCTCTGGGGACACAAGAGACATCCAGTGAACCATCCCAAACACCCCACAAGCAGCTCTGGGACCAGAGCACATCCAGTGACCGTCCCAGAACATCCCACAAGCAAGCCCTGGGACACACACAGGCAGGGATATGGGACACAGAGCACATCCAGTGGACCATCCAAACACCCACAGGCACCTCTGGGACACAGAGCACAATCCAGTGACCATCCCAAACATCCCACAAGCAGCTCTGGACAACACAGGCAAGGACATGGGACACGAGCCCCAGCACCCCGGCAGGCTGGGTGCTGACGGGAGCACGGGTGGGGCACAGACCTTGCTAGCTGCACCATCCATCAGAGCCCAMTGCTCAATGCTTCATTGTTCTAATAATTGTGCAGACATGTGGAAGGGGCTGCCTCGACACTGGCCACTTGTTTGAGGAGCGTTTTGCTCGTTTGAGGAGCCATTTCCTTCGCTGCTCTGCCTGGTTTTCCATCAGGAGGTGGCATCCTGCAGTGCAGCCATCCCCAGCCCATGGGGCAGGACAGTGGGAGGAAACACAAACAGCATCAGCATCCCCTGGATGGGGCAGGATGGTGGGAGGAAACACAGCAGGATCKGCTGCTCCAGATCTCAGCTGGCAGCCAAGCCCTGCACCTCAACAAGCCCAGGAAAACATGCAATATAAACCTTAACGTGAGAGTTTTGAGGTTTATGTGGATATTTTTATGCCATAATAACCCTTCCCCCCATTCAGCAGCAGAGATGGGCTCAGGGTGTTGGGAGCATCAGGGTGTCTCAAATGTGTCACACCTTCAGCATCATTCAGCTCTGCCATCAAATCAAGACTGACCATGGAAAAACCAAATACCACAAGAGCACAGGACAGAGCAGTTCCCAAAGGCCCAGAGCAGAAACACCACTTCTACCTGTGAATGGCTGTGGGAGCTGCTCCAACCACAAACCTCTCCCAGCCTGTTCCTGCAGCAAACCATGAAGCACCTCTGCTTCCCCAGACCAGGGAATTACAGAGAAACCTGAACATCTCAGCTCCCAGAGCAAGAATAAGCCCACAGTGAATTTGTTATTATCTGTTAGCAAAGCAGCAGCTTCCCACCAAGGCTGGAATTTCCATCTTGGTTTGGCARGCACAGGGCTGTGAAATGATTACTGTGTTTACTTTTCCTTTGCTAACTATAAAATCCCATTCCACTGCCCTGCCAAGAATGACTGAAGCTAATAAAATTCAGGCAYTTGGAAGAAAGCAATAATAAACCTCCCTTTTGGGGCCTTTATGATGAAATTTCCCCACTCCAATCAGCGATTATGCTGCATTCATGAACACCAGTGATGTCTCCAAGTGCACCCAGATTGACTCAAATCAATATTTAGCTTTGCTCGAGACTGGGAGTCTTTCTCCTTGTGGCAGCTGAAGGCAGAAGCACTGAACAAGGCTAGAAGAAGCCTTTGAAAAAACAGCTTACAAGAATAGGAGGCAGCATATACAAATATATAGATATATAAAAAAATGTAGGCTTTTCATTTACCTAAAAACCTRTAGAAAATATACAYACATGATTTCACAAATTTACAAATCTCTCTCCAAGTACAGTGAAAGCCTTTCATATAATGCACTGTATATATTTATATASACATACCTGCCCATTCTTTGGGAGTTTTTGGTGTTTGAAAGCCTGCAGTGTTCCTGTGTTTACATCTGCCACTCTCTCTGCTGCCGAGGCAGAAACACATTAGCTGCTGGGGGCAATCTGTTCTACATCATACCTGAGATGGCTGGCATGAAATAAAATAACACAGAGCTGAAAACCTGCTTGAAATAAAAGCCTGTGCTTGGTTTGGTCACGTAACCATGTGGGACAGCTTGACCTGCACGAGGCAATGGCTCTTTTTTAAGCAGCCAGGGAACAGCAGCGTCCAAAGTGGAGATCAGAAAGCAGAAAGGATCACTGCTGCTCCTCAGGGAACAGCACAGGAGGAGAGAAATCAGACCCAGCTGGGGCAGTGACCAGAGTCAAGCCCAGGAAGCATTAGTGGGCAGGCAGAGGAGGGGATGCAGAGCCATGGCAGCAGAGAAATCAACTGTGGGCATGTGCTGGAGGATGGCATGGGCTCTGCAGCCCTGGGAGAAGCCCTCAGGATGCAGCAGAGGACTGGGAAACACCACAAGCACTGCCCATCTCCTCCTCTCCTGCTTGGCACTGCCACAGGACAGGGTGCTTCCTCCTCYCAGGTGCAGGATCAAGGCCAGGTGAAGGCAAGCAGAACCTGGGCAGAACGCTGGCACCTGCAGAAAATGCTCTGTCAGAGCACTGAGATGACCAAAGASCAACCAGACAGAGGTCAGGACTGCAAGGAGGTGGTTCAGGTCATTTCATCCCACACTGCTTCTCCCCCACTAATTCCTCCTTTTGCTCCACCAAGCCTGGGGTAGGACAGAGCACACGAGCCAGCTCTGCTGCTGGGTAAAAGCCCATTTCCAAGGACAGAGGAACAGGCTCCACTGTGCTCTCGCTCCTTATCCTCCTGGAAAAAGGTGCCAAGAATTAGAATTACATTTTTCGAGAGCAGCAGAACAAGCCAAGGGCCTGTCAGCTTGTCCTAAAACAACCCCTCTCTGCTCCCTGAGCACGCAGCCAGCATTCCTGACACACACCAGCGTCCAGCACCCCCGGCCCCCCCATGCAGCACRGGGGAGCCAAAAAACCCTCAACGTGCTCTGCCTAAAACACAGCCAAGGAGCTTTTCTGTTTAAAAAGCAAGTTTAGGTCCAAAAAGAAAGGAGGTTTTCAGCGAGTGATTTTAACTAGGCCCTTTGGCACTCGACAGTTCCTCTCTTGTTATGGATGCTGAGGGTGTTGTTAGGAGATGAAGCTCCACGAAGCACGAACGTGAAGTCACAGAGCTTTAGCAAGGGCTGTTGCCATGTTCAATATGTTATTACAGCTCCATCACCACAGGCACAAAGAGCAGCACCTCATGTCTGCCAAATCCATCTCTGAAATCACTCCCCCACTCCATCCCCTCCAGCAGCAGCAGGCAAACACCACTGATTGCTGCTGCATCTCCAGAGCTTCCACCCCACGCTGGGAAGGAAGGTATTAGCATGAAATACCCTCCTCCTCAAAACACAGCACCCAGAATCAGTCTGAGGGGTGTCACAACTCACTGCCTTTCGTTGTGTGAGTCAGGACTGCTGATGGGCTGCACTGCCCAGCCAGGGAGAAGTACAGTGCCAAAAATGTGCTCAGTGCTGGATGTTCATGGAAAAAATCACCCATGTTGCTCCCAGGAAGACCCTTGGGTAGAAGGGCATGCAGGGATGCTGAACAAGCAAGAAGGGAACAGTTCATCTGTGAGATCTACGTGCTTGCAAATTGCTAACAACCTCCTGCTGCTTGGGCACCTGCACTAACAGGACAGATGCCACACAACCCATCCCAGAGTGTGCCTGGATCTGGTGGGAGCTGGAGCTCCCCACCCAGAACAYGAGGGAAAAGAAGAAAACAGATCAGGAAGAGACTGCAAGAGGGGAAAAAACCAGCTGGGATGTCCTTCTTGTTATCAGGACCAGATTCATCCCTTGACTTTCATTCCAGGAGAGGGGTTCTTTTTAACACAAATGAACACAACCAGTTCAGCACAGGCAAAAATGGTGGCTGGCACACCCATCCTCACCCCACACCATCCTCAAGCTCTGGAGACCAKCACCAGTTCCTGCCATACCAACACTATTTCCTAAGTCCCACCTGAGCACTGGCAAAACAGCAAACTAGCTCTCCTCTCTCCTGCATTTCCAGGACAAACCAGGGCACATTAGAATTCTTGCTATCAGATAAAATAGAGACAAACAGCATGTACAAACACTTCCTAGATGGAGAAGAAAAGTCCCCATGAATGCACACAGCACACCCAGCTCAGCACACTGCCTACTGCAAGCACAGAGCCAGAAATATTTCTTCCAATTACAGGSGTGAGGCACACAAAGTCAGGGGACTTTCTTTCCCTCCAGCAGATCAGGTGAGATGTGGCACTGCRCGAGCCTTGTAATATTGACTGAGTGGAACAGAAAAGTCCAATTATGCAAATGATGAAGCAGGTTCCTGAGAAGCAGCCAGCCTTATCACACYGTCCTTCRCCACCGCTGYGGCTTGAAAGGCAATTTAAAAGGTTGTTTGGGATGTCAATCACCACAAACGAGCTGAAGAAGTGTGAAACAACCTCTGCTCGAGGCACCATCACTTCTCCYGTTGGTTTTCCAGCTGCACTGAGCCTTGGCCCTGCTGCCTGTGGCCACTGCAGGCTGGGGCAGACAGGGTAGGGGGGAGCCGGGCTGCAGGCAGCTCAGGGAAGGGTCAGAGGATTTTACATCCTGCCTCTGGAATGGTTCTGCASCCATTGAGGGCTTTTCCTGCCATACCCGAGTCTCTCAGACCACAGTTCAGTTCTTTGGCCACAGGAGCTTCAGCTGAGAAATGGAATAAAACCAGTGGTCTGGCARTCATGGTGCTCCTTTCCCTCGCCCCTCAGCCCAGGTCCCGATGGAGGAGCCAAACATCTCACAAGGACTATGCAACGCCCAAAAGCATCTGTTTCTCAAACAAAACCAGCACAAATCCATGGACAGGACAGAGATTCCAGATACAACACYCCTCAGGCTGTTCCCTTGGCTTCCACACTGGAGCATGGCACGGGCTGCTGACCATCTCCTGCAGCCATCCTGGCACAGTGGGCAATGGAATGGACTGCCAGGCATGGCAGGAGAGCCACTCTGCTTGCACACCACAGGCACACACTCCCAAAAGCGTGTGTTCACACACAGCTGAGCAGGGCTTGACACACTGACACTCATCCCATCCTCCCATAATCTGGAAATTATCTTCAGAGCAGGGAGGAAAGCAGGGGGGGAAATCCAGTCAGAAGTGTTTGGGCTGTGGCAACGTGAACAACGCAAATATTTCAGCTTTTAAATATGTTTGGAATGACAGAGAATGCCAACACRTCCCTCATCTTCCCAGAAATAGCTTTGAATCATTGCTCCCCTAACGTAAATTCCCCACCCCACCAAATAGGGGTTTTTTTTTGCAACCAGATTTTTATCAGGCACAAGTTGACAGTGTGAGCAAGCACATGGCAGATGGGTGGGTGTCAAACACGTCACAGGAGGATCCTCCTGACTCCACAAGCCCAGCTCCACTCGAGCTGCTGGACTCCACAACCCCACACCACTCACTCCTGATGGGCGCCCAGTCCCGCTGGCTCAGCTTCAGAGGGAGAGCCCAGCTGCAGGGAGAGTTAACAAGAACTGCTGTGCTCTGCAGGGGAAGGAGGACAAAAGCAGGAAAGACGTAGGTGTGTCTGTACCCGCTAAAATTGTTTCATTTCACTGCTCAGATCTGAGGTTAGAGCTACTTCTGCAGAAGTCCACTCCTCCAAGAAGCGGTGGGGAGGCCACACAGCTTGTGGAGAACCCCACAGCCCTCAGGACAAGAAGCTCTTTTCATGGCAGAGTGTTTGAGGAATTTCATCTCCCACAGGGCTGGTCAAGCCAAGCACTGCCATGGGTCTCTGCATCTCACTTGGGTTCTGGATAACTGGGATGGAGCTGGATGGAGCTGGGATGGACAACAGGGTGCTGGCAGCATTGGTGTGTCCGCTGTGCATTGGTGCTACCCTATCTCCACAGGATCCCCCTGCAGGGTTTGCTGGCTGCCAGCCCTCCCCACCAGATGTGGGCACAGGCACAGCTGGCCAAGGCAGCATCTCCCCCYCTCCCAGCAGAGATGCAGGGCTGGGGAAACCAGAGCCGCGCTGTCTCTCGCTCCCCGCTCGCAGACATTCTGCAAAAGCCCAACAAACAAACCCAGAGCTCTTTTGCTCCAGTGAAAAACAAYCTCCCGTGGGGAAGGGAGAGCCCAGAGTGATCCCCGCTGCAATCTCAGAGGCTATGGCAGGACACACACCCAGGGACGGCCGACGCTCGCAGCTTGTTCCATTCTCCAGCCCCTGTGCGCTATTGTTCCACAGCAATAAATCACGGGGAGGCGCTGGAATTCCGGGCTGTTTCCTGCAGGAGGGAGCCTGGGGTGCCGGAACCGAGCTGTGCCTGCTGATTCCCCCGGCGAGCGCCGTGCTGAGCCCTGCGCTCACTCCCACGCATCCCGTCGGAGCAGCGGCGGCTCCCCCGGTTCAAAGCACGGCTGTGTCCGCCCCCTCCGCTCCCTTCCCCCAGCCCTGCGTTACTCAATTAGAGATTATGCTTCTGCCAGTTACCTCCAAGCCAACTGGGGCCTCTGCCAAGGTCAACACAAGTTCCAGCCAGTTTCATTAATAACTGCGAGACCAACCCACTGGAAACTCTGAGAGGTTAATCCCAGCAACAGATCGATGTTCCCATAACAAAGGCACGGAGCAGAAACGCAACTGGTGATTTACCAGCCAGCYCAGCTATCTGTGCTGGCAGCTGTGGCACTGCTCCTCCAAACCTGCTGCTCCTCTGCCCTGGTGCATTTGTCCAGGGATGGAGCAGCTTCCAGGGACCAGCAGAGCTGGGGCTCCGGGCAGGGAAGGAGGAGGAAGCCGAGCTCCCGAAAGGCCTTTCTGCTGTCCTTGGTGCCCTGCCAGCCTGTGGCCAGGGCAGGAGTTAGCAGGCTGGCCAAGAGGCTTTTCCATCCCACAGCCTGTCTTCCAGGAGTTCATTGTAAATTGGGCTCTGGGAACGGGCAGCCAGTGTGAAATTTGGCATGGACGCTGCTGGCTTCAATGCATCATTAAAAAGGCATTTCAAATGTGTTAATTCCTCCTTTTTCAATTAATTGCTTTTAAAGCTGCATTGATATGCATGAAAGCAAAATACCCTCTGCCCTAATTTCTGTTTTGCCATACCTATTTCCTGACCTTAGCTCTGTCTTTTCCRAGACTACCCCCCCACATACTTTYCTTATKCCATTTTTCAGTCCGTAACAAAACAAAAATGCTCATGCAGAAAGGGAAGAAATTAAAACCTTTGCACAATGTAAAGCAGAGTCCAATTCTTAACAACACATGGCTTCTTAATTGCCTTTTTCCATCCACAGTTGTTAATTATTTTACAAAAGAGGGAAGTGGCATTGTCCCTGTACAGATGGGGAAATCTGAGACACAGAAAGGGGAAGAGACTTACCCAGTGACCAGCAGCCTGCCAGGGCAGATGGCAGCAAGGTTCAGGTTTCCTAAGCCTCCACCCAGCCCCATTCCCGTGGGATTACATGGCTCCCTGWCAGTGAATTCCTGTTGGAGCAATAGGCCACTCATAAGTGCAGCCAGCCAGCCCTTGCAGGGGGACTAAATGCAGATCACAACTGACTCACATCCTATAGGAAGGAGCAGAAAACCACGTTATGTGGTGGGAGAGCAGCCTTAAAAATGGGAAGAAGAAGAGTGAAAGCACAACAGGAATAAGAAGAGATGGCAGGGGAGAGGCAGGATGAAGCTCCAGCTCTGGAGAGGGGAGAGCAGGCACTGATTGACCAGATGTGCCACGCTCACCATGCCTGTGAGGCAGATCACAGGCAGCACGTGTGTGCAGGGACAGGGATTGTGCACATCACCACTGGCCTGCTCTGGGGCTGGCTGCTTCACTCCTGGCTGCTGTTACCTCAGGGAGGTCCATGACTTTACTGCAAAGAAAGCAGAAGCCACCGAGGGTCCTGGGAACCAGCTCCTGCCTCTCTGCCAAGAACACACCTGCAAGGCCACATCATGGCAGCTTTTCCAGTGAATCCCACATCCAGGCCTGCAGTGACTGGAAAAACAGCCCTGCTTTAGCTGTTCTGGKTACTGTCAGCCAGATAAAGGGAGAACCTTCCTGGGGAGAAGCATCAGCCCCAGCTGGCACAGAGGGCACAGGGAGGTTTCATTTCTCCCCAGCAGCAGGAGCCCAGGACCACAGCACTGAAGCGTAACACACAACATAACACACAACAGCAGGGAAAAAGATGTTAAAGTGGGGTAAAGCAGGCAAGAAAACAACTTTCTGCCTCCAGCTTGAAAAGAAACACCAGAGTTTGAGGATATGAGCAGTGTGAGGTTCATAAGRAAAGGCAATATCTTTTACTTGTCCAAGTGAGATTTAGCTGAAAGYTGCTGCTTTTGAAAGGCATGCTGCCCAAAAGTGTGTCTGTTTTCTGCAGGGAAAATGCACTGATCCAAGAGCTTCTCCTTACAGCCTTGCCTGCAGTGAGGCTGCAGTGATACTGAACAGGGCTTAAGGGGCCCAGCTCTCCTCCTGTTTGGGAGAGGTAGATGAGGAACAAAGGACATGAGAAATCCATTTCTCTTCAGGGGAGGAAAAACTCTGAAGCCTGTTACCAGCAGTTGCCCCATCAATTGTTCTGTGTTCAGAGCATGGATTATGGCTCTAAACAAAGGCCCTGGAAATGTGCAGGAAYGGTGCTGACTTCTCTCCCCTGGGCTGAAGGTTGGTAAATCCAGTTATCAATGGTTATCAGGGATGTGCTAAACTTATATCCCATCACAGACCTGATTCTGCATCTCAGCTCAAGGGCTGCTTGGAAACCAGGAGAGTACAAGAGGTATCCACTGCCTGAGAGCAACTTCCATTCCATCCACATCCCCTGGGACAGCCAGGCTGGCGCCCAGAGCCTGTAACCAAACCCCTGCCCTTTTTATTGAGGGCTTTGTGGGGCYCTTACTGTGCAAAAACGAGCTCAATCTGCAAAATCACCATGAAGACCAGTCCTAGCACTATTACCCCAGTGAGTAAATGGAGCTCCTCCCCAGGCAGTGACTGCAGCAATGAGGAATGGGGTAGCGGGTAAGGGAACAGCTCCTGGGATCCTGTGCCTAAACAAGCAGCAGTGTTTAGCAATAGTGGCCTCACGTGGTGCATCTCACCCAAAGAGCTCACCCAGCTGCCAGAGCTGCCCTAGATAAAGTACTGAGTGACTTCATCAGACACTGAGTCAGCAGCACAGACAGAACAGCAACTATCTCTCTCCAGCTCTGGTCACTGGGACACCCGTCCTGCCACCATGTGTGTGCCACTGCTCCCTCAGCACAGAGACTCTCAGCAAGGTCTCTGTCATCTGTCCCAGGTGCTGAGCCCACAGCCCAGTGCTGAGTTCAGCTGTGGCTGGCTTGCTGTGGGGGTAGGAAGGGTTCTCCCTGTGCCCACAGCCCAGATGTGCCAGTGCCCAGAGCTGTGCCCAAAGGGCAGGCTCAGCTCTCTGCATCTCCCCTGGASCCACAGCAGCTCCTCCAGCATGCTGAGGCTCAGAGCAATGCACACATCGGCTACAGGAGCTTTGCCACCACCTTAATGGCCACCAGCAGCAGGTTGTAGACTACTCTGAGGACAACTGCTCAGGACTAACAGCAAAAGACTGCTATTAACCCAATTATCCAGCTGCAAAGGCTGATATATCCTGTGTCCCAGACTTGCCTTCTGCTCCCAGCCACTTGAACAGCACTGAGATCACCCAGTCGTGCAGTGAGCTCCATCAAACCCATTCTGGAAGCAGCTCCTGCTAGTTTAGAGCACCTAATCCCAGCTCCACTCAGGCTCTCACCAGTCAAGGACACCACATTTTCTTCTTCCTTCCAGACTCTAAAATTACAAATGGCTCCACTAAAAGCATAATCTTGTCTTGCTGAATTGCATCTCAGCTCTCTGTCTCTTTCATTAACCRATGTTTTAAGTCCCATAAAATGCATGTACTTCTTGGAAACACAYCACAGACTGAGAAGCAAATGCAGCCCCTGAACTGATGAACTAATTCCTCAAGAGCAGCCTATTAGAAACAAATAGCTGAGACAAACCATGGTTTTCTGGTGAGAGGCAGAACAAAACTGCTGGTGGGAATAATGTGAAGACAGAAAAGTCATCCTGGTTTCCTCATGTCTATAGAGAGGGCTAATTTTTGTTTTGTGAACAGTGCATCAGCCACCCAACAGCAACAACATCCCCTAAGGATGCTTCAGAGCCTTCCAGCCTCCCCTGGCATCTGAACTACTCCAAAGTTAAATGCCCTTCTCATTAAAGAGAGGTCAGAGGGAYCTCAAGTAAAGTCCACCAGTATTGTATGGATAAAAAAATATCCAGATATCCCAGCATTCCCAAGGAAGAACTTTCTTGTCTGTGTGTTATTTCAATCAGCTCCCACAGGGATACAGCAAACCATCCCCATCTTCCTGGCTATGAATGTRACTTCCCTTTCACTTCACTGAGGGCTTGGGCAGGTCCCAAGCCCAGCCTGCAGAGCTGCCCCCAGCACATTTATCCAGCAAGGCTTTCCTGCCAACCAGGAGCATGTCCAAACTGSAGGTAAAATCAAATACAATTTACCCCAAGAGAAGATGAAAGCAAATCCAAACAGGCAYACAAGCAAGGGATTTCTCCTTGCAACCTTTATTCCATGCACAGAGGGGACAATTGTAAGTAAACGATTTGCTTTGTTAAATGAGACTGGGACAAGAGAGGCTTTCCTGGGGAAGATTATATTAAAGAACCACCAGAAACCGATTCCAGCCCTTCAAACACCAATATTAAATAAAGAGATGTGATAAATGAGAAGCATCAAGTAAAAATCAAATCAAGGCAGCGTATCCAGAAAAGCCAGACATGACCATCCTTAATTCAGCCTTCAGGAGCTTCCAAATTGTTCTGGTGCATCTARTAGCCCAGTAAAAAGAGCCCAGCACTGTAACAGTCACGGGGAAAGCTGATATGCTTCCATCCCCCAAAGTGCTCACCCCACCTCAGGGAAAACCATCCAGTACCTCCAAGCACTGCTCAATGCATTGGGAACCACAACCTGCACTGATTTCAGCAGTTCTACTGCCTACTCCTCCATGGCTAGACAGCAGGGATTTATTTTTCCAGGATGGGGGAGGAAAGGAACCAGCCACATGTAGTTGCACCCTCACCCCACCTCAGGGAAAACCATCCGGTACCTCCACGCACTGCTCGATGCATTGGGAACCACGACCTGCAGTGAACCCAGCAGCAGCTCAGAGCCTCAAAGGCAGCTCCAACAAGCCCAAAACGCAGACCCCACAGGCAGACAGGTCCCCAGCCCCTTACCTTGGAGAGGTCCTCGGTGCCCTGCTGGCCCTGGCTGAGCAGAGGCGAGTGCCGCAGCAGCGGCTCCTGCAGCAGCTCCAGGCGGGGCCTCTTGCTCTCCATGAACTCCAAGTCCGATGGCTTGGTCAGGTCAGAGAGATAGGAATGRCCCTCGGCTCTCAGGTGCAGCTCCTGAGATCTGGGGACAAAGGAAAAGCAGCCTTTAGACAAGAAACCACCTCTGCTCTCCCCTGCTCCATGGCTGCAAGCAACTCGAGGAGGATAGGGCTCCGTTTTCCAGAAGGATCCATGTGGGGAGGCCAGCTGGCCCTGCACTCCAACATCTCAGGTCCCTGCAGACCCCAAGGCACAGCCCCAGAGCTGGCTGCTGGGCATGGTGCATGTGCTGGAGCARGACCACCAGCCCCCTCCAAGGCTGTCCCCCTGCCCAGCACCACTGCTGTGCCACCTGGAAAGCCCTGCTGTCACCTCCTGTGCCACCAGTGCAGTGGGTGGCTGTCACCTCCTGTGCCACCAGTGCAGTGGGTGGCTGTCACCTCCTGTGCCACCACTGCAGGGGGTGGCTGTCACCTCCTGTGCCACCACTGCAGGGGGTGGCTGTCCCTACACCGGGACAAAGCAAGTAAGGCGCCAGGTCTGAGCCCTGACACACAGTTGGGCTGGTCAGAACAAGGCAAAGCTTGGCAAATCCTCAAATCTACCCCATAAATCCTCCCCTGCCTCCAAGACCAGGCAGAGCCCCCTTCTGCCACGTTTGGCTTATTTAGTTAAAGGTACCTGTCTGTGTTTATATTTAGTGTCCTCTATAGGAATACCAAAGATTATAGGCTGGAAAAAAATGCCTACTCCTCCGTGGCTAGACAGTRGGGATTTATTTTTCCAGGATGGGGGAGGAAAGAAACCCAGCACATGTAGTTGCACGTCTCTGCACAGAGCTGGCAGGCTGTACAGGCACATTATCCACTGATAGCAGCTGCACCAACGAGTCACATCGAGCTCAAACACCTTTTACCTGCTAAATATGATGCACTTGGTAATACCTGGAGAGTGGGCTTGGTTTTGTTTTTTTTTAAAGAAATGTTGAACTTTTTTTGTACTTCTGTGTTCCTCAGCAGGATTCTCTTGTGGGAATTGTAAAGGGATCCTACAAAAATACATTAAACCTATACTATGCCCTAGGATCAGCTTTGCTGCAGCAGCTCCAAGGGTGTGTTTTTAACACTTCAGGCAGAAGCGTCCCTTAAAAAAAATAAAATGAAGCACAGGAGATTCAAAGCTTGCGAAAAAACATGGGTTTTTTTTCTTTTCCCCTTAAACATGATTGTTGCAATTCTCCTGAGCTGGTGGTAAAGTGTCTTCCCCAGTTACAAACACTAACAAACTTAACAGCCTCTGGAGCTGCTTGAAGGGAGGGAGAAAGAGCAAGCATAGGAGACAGGGGGGTCTAATGTGTTGTTTGCCCTCCACCCACAAACTGCAGCTGCTGACATTAAAAATGTCAGGGAAGATGGCACAAAGGGAAGGATCCAGAGTGCCCTGAAGCCAGCAGCTGTAATGGCTCTGGCTCACATCCAGGGAGAAGATTTTGCAGAAATCCACAATGTCAGGGCTGCCACCCTGAGCACTGCCCTATGCCCTCCCTGCTGCAGCATGGCCACCTTAATCCAGCCCCAGGGAATCAAGATAAAACTGGGAGGGTTATTTTTTAATTAAACATCAACAGCAGGCACAAAGCACATGCATGCCAAGCYCTGCTGCTGTGGGTTTGGGGTTGGGATTGGGCAGCAGCTTTGCTGCTGACACACAAACAGAATCTGGCTCATCCTCTTCCTCCTGCCCAGCAAAAAGAGGACAGGAGGATGGGGAGGCTCCAGCACTGCCTTTGGTGCTCCAACATCCCAGACAGAACGTACAGCTCACACAGCAAACCCTGCAGAGCTGAACAGCCCTGAAATCTGGCACTGAAGCACAGCTCGCTTCACCTGCAAACACTTTCATGCTGAAGGATCCTCAGCTTTTCCCAGCAAGCCCAGAAATCTCTCCTGGCACCTCTCAGGTTTCCTGCTGCCTGGTCCCAGCCCTTCATGCAATCCCTGCCTGCCCACAGCTGCATGCCAGCATTTCAGGCTCTGCTGTAAAACCCACGAACAATAAGCAACTGTTGAGCTGGGCAGGTGCTAAAATATTCCAACACCCAAGGCCCTGCTCTACTGAGGCAATTAAAAATCAGATGTCTTTATTTTCCCTTCTTCCCCCTTTTTAAGGCCATATTACCAAGAAGCTGCTAATTGACAAAGGAGGGCTCCAAGACCTCTGCAGTTGTCAGGAACTCGACACAACTGCTGCACTCAGAAAAACCCCAAGGATTCTGAAGAGCACCACTGAGCTTYACAAAGGCAGTTACTCACAGCGAGGCAGGGGCCATGCCAGGGAAAGCAGCTGCAATGTTATAAGGTGCTATTTTATTTCCATTTCCACATCCACTGGAACAGCCATTAACTTTATCCACTGGAATTTCCAGCCGCTCCCGAGATTACTTTGCCCAACACAACCCGCTCAGCCTGTCCTGGCTGCAAACACAAATGCTTTTGCTTGAAGCCTTCACACCTTTCACTCCTCACATCCACACCTGCAGCAAGCTCTTTACAACAGGCTTTTATACAGCACCGACGCTGYTGTCAGTGCAAAAAACGACTCTGCCTCAAAAACCCTCCTGTTACACCGAGTTTGGGGCTTGCTGCATTTTCCAAATAGTTCCCACCCATCTGGTTTATTCCAGAGATTCCTACTTTGCTGAAGAGAAAGAGTGTTTTTAATTGCATGTGAGTTGTGCATAATTAAACGAAGCAAAGCAAATGCCAGCATTAATTATCAAGTGGGACAGGTTAGTCTTCACCTGAGTCCTTCACCACAAACACTGAACACTTCAGAGAAGCAGAGCAGCCTGAGATGTGCTGACACACAAGGCTGGGTGCCCAGGGTTTGCCCAACTTCCAACCACCCCCACACATCTCTGCTCAGGGTAGGTGCAGGTCCAGAAGACCAAGATAACCCAAGAGGAGACCTTTGGTTTATTACAACCCTCCCAGCTGCAGAGCTGCRTTACTCATCCACCAGGGCAGATCCCTCAGCACGCTCACAGAGGGAGGAAGGAAGGCAGGAGCAGATAAAATCCTACAGCAGTGTGGGGTACCTGCAGCTCGCCCCAGCAAGTGTACGAGATGGGCTGAAAACACGGGTTGTTTGGTAGGTGKATATCAAGGAATCAAAGAATCCTTAAGGTTGGAAAAGACTTCTAAAATCTTTGAGTCCAGTCATTAAGCTGAGAGCTGGGGAGAGAGGATCAGATGAGATATCCTGAGCTGCCCTTGGTTAGGACTCGTAAGAGCAGTCATGACGAGATCTTACCATGAGGGATCTTGTACTTTTCTGAAGCCAAATCACTGGGAAATGGGCAAGCACAAACTTTTCAGGAGGCCAAAGTCTCTCCCTCCCCAATAATCCACTGTCTGGCTCCTCAGAGCAGCACAACCCTCCCCTGCTCTTCAGACCTTCCCATTTCTCCCGTACCATGGGGCCAAACAACATCACCAGGCTGGCAAACTGATTCCCAGGGTCTCCTGGAACCAGAACCAAGACAAACGATGGCCTTGCTGTGGCTGTTTATTTCCTCCAGCTGAGATGGTTTGGTGGGAAATTGTCTACACAAAAAAAAGTTCTAAAAAGAGTATCCAACCCCCACAGGTACAGACAATGAAATGCTTTTGAGAAACAGTAATATAGAAAACCACTGGTGTTGAAGTGAATTATTTATAGCCAATGCTAAGATTTGTCAGAGGTTTCAACAACCTCCTTATGGCTAATGAGAGCCAGAGTGTGAGACTGGGCAAATCGGGACCTGTTAAAGAGAGAAACTGGAGGCTTTGTAGGGCCAAACCTGCCACCAGGCACCTACAGAAACATGTCCAGGACCAGCTGATATATTCCCTTTGTCACGTAGGTGGGGAGGCAGATAAACCATCGTGACTTGACRGGAAGAGCTGCATGTCTGGGCGGGAAGATGGAGCTGCTCCCACGCCCTCAGCAAMGTCTGCCAGCAGCAGGACTGAGTCTTCCCAAACCAAAGGTGTGGGACAGTCTGGAGCAGGATGCTCAGCTCACCATGTGGCCCAGCTGAAGGACTCTCAGGTCCTCAGGAGCTCTGACCAAGCASCCATGTGCACCCCTGGGATGCTCGGGCTGTGCATTCCCACACAAGGGCAGGGAGCAGTGGCTCAGCTGCCCTGCACAACCCCTCAGCCACCTTCTTCCAAGCCAACTGCAATTTAGGTAAGARCAGATGCTTTATTTAAAACTTGCATATTGAAGATCCCCATACACAGAGCCTGAATTATTCATGGACAGGACSAGCAGAAGCTTTAACACAATAGCACTGCCTCACTCAAGAGGAAGAGAAGGAATATTTCTCTCTCTCCACAAGCTCCCCCACATGCTTTCGCCAGGTATCCAAAACTGCAGCCTGCCAGTAAAGCCCTCCTGGGTGGCTGGAACATCCTAAACCAATGGCTTCAGAGACATTCCATGCCCTTGGCCATCCCCCATGTCCATCCATGGACACGCCAAGCAGCCCACACCAGAGCTTGCAAGGTAAGGCTTGTCCCCAAGTGCCTCCACACCAGCATCTGCCCTCTCCAGATGTTGTTTTCCTGYGTTCAATTATGGGGAAGAAAAAACTGCAGCTCCTGGTACATCATTTCCAGYGTGAGAGACACAGATAAACGGCTGTGGGGATTTCAGCCGCACCGCCGCTCACTCCTGAGAAAAGGATCACCTTTAAAATCGGAAACTTAATTAAAAACCATAAATAAAACCAAATTGGTCGTGCTGTTACCTTGGGAGCAGCTGGTGCCATTTGGCCCAGCACAGATGAGGACTGAGAGCCGTGTGTGATTTCCAGCACCACACACACTGCCCCAGCTTCCCAGCCCTCCCCGGGCTCCCGGGCCAGCAGGATTAATCCCARCAAGAGGCACAGTGATGCAGCCTGCTCTCCATGTGCCACGCTGCACATGGCTACCTCAGATGGCTGCAGAAACACAGCAGCTGTTTAATGTATCCTAAATGTCACCCTGCAGATCCACACTGGGCAAGCTCTTCAGACTCCTTGTGCCTGCTACGCAGAACKGCTCTGAAAGAGGAGCATGGTCTCCTGAACTGGGAAAATAATCTTCTATGAAAATAGTGACTCATTCTGGATAAAGGTGGAATATACTGTGTTAACACACAGACCATTTATTCCATTTATTTACAGCAACATTTTCTGCCAGAGAAGCAGAGAGAAGTATCCACCCCGGCATTCCTGCATTAATATGGAACCTTGTTCTAAAATCCTAACACATATGAAAAGTTAGAAAAATCCAGTTCCTTCATTTTTCAGATCCCTCACCCTCTGGCACCTGCCATTTAACACTCAACCCAGTTTTTCTCACTTCTTCTGAGGACCAAAATATATATATAGAAGAAGGAAAAAAAGCCCTAATCCTTGTCACCTTGCCAGGACATTCCACTGCAAGTATTCATGGTACGACTTGTACCAACAGCAGATCCTGAAATACTTCTCTTCACTCCTGCAGACCAGTTGGCACAACTGAACAAGCTAAGGGGAAGTCTGCAGATCCTTCCAAGAAAAAGCCTGCTACCAAAAAAACCATCATGGAAAGCAGCACATCCCTGCAAAGACAGGCACAGCCAATTTTCCCTGCAGCAAGAGATTCAGAGTGGTTCAGGTTTTCCTTCCTTCTTCCAGCCAGAATTGCTGCACAGGGAGTTCAAATCTTTGCCCAGCCACCAAGGGGTGATGACAACATGGAGAAGGGCAGTCTGGAACTTGCCAACAAGCTTCTTGCTCAGGAAACCCCAAAATGCGGGACCATCTCAGCATTCCATTCCTTCCAGCAAGCTACCACTCCACACCTTTTTGCCAACAACTCTTGATTCATCCTTAACACATTGTGCCCATTGTGCTTCACCTCTTGTTTCCTTTCCACTGAATCACAACTAACCACCATCCTGGTGCCCACAGCAAAACTGCAGCTGTAGGAAGACCATCCAAGCAAGCCCAAATGATTTCTGTGGGATTTTGAGCATCCCCAGGGTCAAGACTCCAATACCACATGTAAGGACAACCTGCAGAGGCTTTAGAGATCTGTCCAAAGGGAAGGTAAAGCCAAAGTAGGGGATAACACCCCAAAAGCAGCACRTGGAGTAAAGGGAATCCCTGCAGTTTCCAGGACAGGAAGGCAAACAGCAGCACTCACCAGGCAGGTGGGCTCAGAGGAACTGGGACCCAGTGGCACCAGGGCTGCACCCCTGGAGCTGCAGGCAGTGCCCTGGATGAGGGCAAGGCACGGTGCTGATGGCAGGGCAGGGATGCCCACCTGGGAATGCTCCCAGGGCTCAGTCCCCAGCACTGTCAGCCTGCCACATCCCACTTGCACCAGACGTGCAAGCTGATATCCTTAAGGAGCAGAGAGATCCTGGAACCACAACCAGGAGCAGACAGGCTGCTTCCTCTGAGCAACGGGGGATTGGAAGGGCTCCCCTCTGCTGACATTGCTCCAAGGGGAGGATTGCCACGTGCCCACCATCCCTGAGTGCCAGCTGGGCTGTCAGGCAGGGAACCACAGCAAGGTCTTCCTTTCAGGCCCAGCACACCCCTGTGCTTCCCTGAACTCACCCCAGTGCCGTGCTGGGGATGTTGTTTGCCTTGGGCTCCCTCCTCCCAGCCCCCCATGCCGAGAGCCAGCTGCCTCTGCTCGAAACCATCAATCCCAGCCCAGGAACAAAGCCAAGGCTCTGAGCCTGCCAAGGGGACTCAGCTGCAGCCACGGCTGCCATCACCACCCTCCCTCAGCCAGGCTCTGCTCTGCACCAGGAACAGCCACAGCTATTTTTTTGGGAGGGCACCAATGACCAACCCARCCTGGGGCAGGGTCTTGGCCCTGGAACCCTCAGCTGAGCCACCACCCAAAGGGCTCCTCTTACAACACAGCAGGAACTGTGTTACAGCAGCTCCTCAGACCACCAGGGYGAACCAGCAAGGCCCCCAGAGAATGGAATTTTAAGTGTAGAGCTTAAAGATGCAGAGAAGCAGCAGCTGGCTTTGCAAAACAGATTAAAATCTCCCCAGCCCCAATGGTACCCAATTTGAATCACCTCAATAACTGATTACACTGGATTGAAAATTTCTTTACAATTTCTTCAAAAACCTCCCCCTTTTTTGCATCCCCAGATGCCCCCAAAATTTTTCAATGTGTCTATGTCCCAGCATTCTGGCACAAGGTGTCAACTGAACTGAAGCAGTATTTGTAGCTTTACTATGTAGTATAATTTTCACAAAAGTACTATTTTTTGAATGTTAAGAGGAAAAAGGATGAAATGTAAGTTATTAAAAGAGTTTCTTTTTACAGCATGCCAAAACATCACCATTCAGGTTGAAAATTATGTACCATGGTAAGCATGTGGATGTATAACATCACCTGACAACTTTTATTAACATTTACCCACATTCATCAATATAAAAATTAAGTTTGGGGACTTTGAAACATTTGTAAGCCAAGGCAGATGCCTGGGTGACCACACCAGACCAGGCATGTGGTACAGCAGACACCAAGGTTTGCAGTTGGGCTTTTTTTTTGTGATACAGAAAAACCAAGATACATTTTTTTAAACAGCATATTACTGGAGAGCAGAACTGCTTCTCCACTTTGCAAACCATCAGTAGTGTGAAAAACAAAAACAGGAAGGGCATGTTGCTGGGTCCTCTTTACCCATCTCCCCCAAATTTAGCTAAATCTGACCCAATTCCAACTTAACCGTGTTACTCTGTGCTAAGAAATCAAAGCACTGAGAAATCAAAGCAAGCCAAGGCAGTGCAACATGCTGCAATAAATTATGGGTTATCAAAAGGGGCACGACCCTCTGTACGTGCAGGTGCCACAGGCATAACYCAGAAGGGCACATCCAGATGCAAAATGAACTTTGGAAAGTTCTTTTTGCCTCCAAATTCTCACAGGTTTGTTTCTGCTGAGCACCAAGCTGAACCCAACCTAGCAGAAAAAGAGGATGCTGTCTGTATTTATTATGCATCCAGTGCTCTGAGTTCTTACTCCTCTCCCCTAACAGYGATGATTTTAGAGAAACAGATTCATCTCTGACTCTGCACTGGTTTTGTTCTCAGCCTAAGGAAYAARCATTAAAWGAATTGGTTTGTCTGTATCTACGTAGCAAGGCTCTTATTTCACTTCCAGGCCAGTTTTTTTCCCCAAACCATAAACACCAAATGCAGAAGAGAAACTGTGAGAGAGAACAGAGTTTTGCATTGAAACAGAGAGTGAGAGTGAGGTCCTTCAAACAAATCAGCTCCTGTGGTTGAAGCATGTACAGCACTCCCAGCCACAGCACTTGCCTGACCTGCACCTAAAAACCCTGCCAGCCTCCCATGAGGCCACGACAGGAAACAGGGACACAGGGAGAGGCACGAAGGAGCAGGGAGGAAAAAAGCAGCTCAGAGAAAGTTGTGAGGGGAATGCAGAAAGAGAAACAAAAACAATGRAAGCGGGGAGGAAGAGCAGCAGCAGAGGAAGCGGAGATGGGGGAGGAAATGAGCTCTTCTCACTCCTCCCTGCAGCCTGGGGAGCCACAGACCAAACCCGACCACACGGCTTCACTTCCTATGCTGAAGAAGCCAACAGAACCAGTCACAGCCACGCAAACCTCCACAGAAGTGAGGGGGTGGGTTTTTTTGCTGTTTGTTGTTTTCAAGACTTCTTTACAACGCATGACAGTCAAAGGTAAGGAACCAGAAGGCAAAGGYGCCACTTGATCAGCAGAAGGAATCCAAACTGGTGGTCAGTACCCAAAAGCAGCATCCCCCTGCCCGGGTGGGTCCCTCCCAACCCTCCTGCTCTCTGCCCCAAGCCSTGCTGGGTGCAGGCAGGCAGGCTGTACCTTTCATTGCCCGGCTGGAACTCGGAGAGCAGGGACGGCCTCCGGCGCTGCGGCTGCATGATGGAGCCTGGCGGGAGGTGGGAAGCGAAATCCCTGGAATGATGCTGGTACTCCAACAGTGCCACGTCCTGCAGGAACAAAGAGCAGAGATCATCAGCCTGCTGCCAACTCTCAAGCAAACAGAACAACTCAAAAAACCCCATGTAGATACTGCTCCTCTGAARGGCCACAAAGCGCAGTGCTTTGCCCTCCCCAGAAGGCTCCCAGTAACTCCCAGTCCCAACTGGAATGGTAGCTCAGCCCCTTGTTCAATCCAGCCTTTTCCTGGGACTGCAGGCAGGGAAAGGCTCCTGGGAAAGGACCCCTTGTTCAGTCCAGCCCTTTCCTGGGGCTGCAGGCAGGGCTGGCTCCTGGGGAAGGACCCCAGCAACCCCAACCCAGCCACTGAGCACCCACACACRGATTTTTGGCATCCAAGCAATCCTGATGGCAATTGTGAATCCAAGAGTAAGAACAGGTAAGAACAAAATTAAGTCACAGGATACTTTCAGCTTCAATAGTCCACATAGCAGCATGGAGAAAGAAAAAATGGGGGGGGGAAAAGGACAAAAGAAAAATCACAAATGTTATCTTGAAAATGTTCCTTTAAACACAGCTCCCCTGGGCTGAGCTCAAGGGGTTTGAAAGGACAGTTTGCTACTTATTATGTGTACGTCCCTTTTGTTCCTTGACCCTTGGAGAGTACAGTACAGTGTGTTCCTGATTTTAATTAAATAAGAAGCCCTCCTGCTCTGTGCCACAGACTGATTCCAGCAGCAGTATTTTAGGCAGCTACATTCAACTGCTATTTTTTATTTGCAGATAGATACTTGACCAGCAGACTAATCATCTAATTAACTRAGACCTTCAGCAATGGCATAGAAAACCCTGTCACAGAATAACCCTGGTAACACTGACACACATTTACCTTAGAAGAACCAATTCCACCTGGGAGTCTATTTTTAAACAGTTCTCAACTGGAACAAGAAAGAAGMTTTAACTTCCTCAAAAAGAAAGAAGGAATTTCAGGATCTACAGAAAAAAATATATTAATAAATAAGAAATAAGAAACCACACGCATGCAGCTGATGTGGGCAGGGGGAGCTCAACCCCAACAACTGCAACAGGAATTATTTGATCTGATGTAGTGAAGATCAATATGAAAGCTGGGGAAGTGYCCCAGCAAGGTGCATGGCAGGCAAAGAAAGGGTTTGGGAGCTTAAAAGGCAACAACCTGAGCCTGAAGATGCCCTCTCCCAAGCTGGAAGTGAAAAGAGCAGCCTCTCAGTGGAWGTCATGCTGTCCCCCAGCAAGCTGTGGAGTTGGAGTATCAAGGCCCAACATGTTTGACCAGAGAGTAAAACGAGAGTTATTCTGGAAAGCCAGGAAGAAAATCAGAGATTATAAACATTCAGCCTGGGAGAGCCAAGAAAAGCAGATCCCCTACCTCACATCCAGCYTCTCTTGCACAAGAGCTGAAAAGGCCAAACATCAAAGGGAGGAGGAAGGGGAATTGTGGTGTTCTATGGCCACCACTTCTYGTGGCTAGAAAGCTGTGCTGGTTTTYGGAATCAAGTTTATTTCTCCCCACTGTCAGGCAATAAAGTGATACTACTCCTTCTCTSTTCTGACCAATGCTGGGAAACACCAGGAACAAGAGAGTTCTGCCAGCTCCAGCCCCAGCCTGGCCATCCCAGACCTCAGCCTCTGGGCCAAGGGTGTCTGCAGACAGGTTCTTGTGACATTAACAAGGGCATGACTTGGACAGTGTCCACTCCTCCTCCCAGGGCTGTCCTGCTGTAAATCCAGGTGTGTGGGGAAGATGCAGCTCCAAAAGCTGCTTTTCCTCCAGCTCTGGAGTCCATCCATGCRGGATGCCAGGGACAGAACACGCCATCACTCCAACCACAGATGGGACAAACAGAGACATCTGAAGTGAGGGAGCCCATCAGCTCCTCCAGCCCAGCCAAAGCAGAATCCCTGCCTACAAACAAGCTTCCCCACGTTYACACTTGTCCTGGTTTTAAATTAAAAATAAATATTTAAATAGAAGAGTGATGCAGCTCCTGACATCCACCTACAAAACAAACACATCATGTCTGGGAAGACACACCAATAGGCCCAAAACCAGGACCATCACTTTCTGTGGGTGTATAAACAAGAATTACCCGTCTGGGAGGCTCAAAGGCTGTGCCCTTGAGAAAAAAAAAAAGTCTCTTGCATGCCCCAAGAACCATCTGTTTTTTCTTTCCCCTTGCCCACACTCAGCTGAGCTTTTGCCTCCTCTAACCCCACCAGAAAATGGCTGGTGGAGCTCAGAACCTGCTGGCATGGCCTGAAGTGACTCTGACCCACTCTGCCTTCCTTACATCCCTGTTGGGTTTTACAAGGAGAAAACAAAGCCTAAAATTTAGTGAGGAGGATTAAAATTGACAAATTTCTGTGCCCTGTGATGAACTGTTAAGAGGCGCCGTGGAAGCCCTGGAAGATGTAGGTGGATTAATTGCTCAGAAAGTTACTCCAGTAAATTGCACTGTGAGCTGTGACGGTGTTTTGCAAATGCAAACATCAGAAAGGTTTATGAGTTGCCTTCAAACTGCCTGGTGGACTTGGCAGTGCTGGGCTGATGGTTGGATTTGATGATTCGATGGGTATTTCCAATCTAAATGATCCTATGACTCAGAAGAGGCTTCAGTTTTCTCTAGCAGAGTTTTAAAGACACCTGGCTGGGAGGCTCCTTGCTGCCAGCACCACTGCAMCTTCCACGCAGACACAGGAGCAGCACCAGTGGGTGCCACCTGAATTCCCCACCACTGAATCACACAAATGTGGTGTAGCCCTCACCCTGACCTCAAATTTCTAGCACCTGCTCATGGGCAACTCCAAAACCCCTGAAATAAAACAAGTAAAGAACCCTGCAGCCCCAAACTACGTGTTGCTTCTTTTCCTCTCCATTGTTTTGCTGGGTTTTGCTCAATTCTATTTTTTTGCTTCTCCTCTCCCTCTCTTTGCATCTCTTCCTGCCYTCTGCAAACCTTCCTCCCACCCCACAAATCTGCTGATCTGCCACAGCACCCTCTCCAGACCTTTCAAATCTCCAAGTGCCTCCAGTGAGGACTTTCTTCCTTTTACATCAACTTTCCTRTTGTTCYTTGTGGTTCTGGTGCTCCCACATGGATGTACTTTGGGAAGCTGTGCAGATTTCATGAATTCAGTAAATGTCATGACAGAAATCAAGGAAGCAGAAAGACCATGGATAGTCAGGGGCTCTGGCAAATCAGATCTGGGGGAGGCCAGCACTGCCAAGGCCAGACAGACACCAAGAGTGCCACAGCATCACCACAAGCCACCCCAGCAGAGCAGGGCAGTACCAGGCTAATCCTTAGATAAATGACAAGCTTAATACCCAAAAGTGGCCTCATTAAAGCACTTCTTCATGCAGCAGACTGAAAAGGCACTTAGGCCCAGCCTAAGGGACTGAAAGCATCCTTTGCTGCCCACCAGGGAATTTGGACATGTCCCTGCTGCTCCCGTGTGGGGTGCTGGGAGGGAGAGCCAGGGTAAGCACCCTGAGTCTCAAGGCTTCTGTGTTATCCCTTGATTTGGCAGCGCCAAGAACACTATTTCCATCCCCTTCCTGGTAAATCCTTCTACCCCAAATAACCTGAGTCTACCAGGCTCATTTAGATTTGCTAATCAAACTGTTTAAAGCCAGGCTCCTGAACACAGTATTACACAAAAGTTCTATGACAACACACAGAGAAAGCCCAACAGAATGAAAAAGGAAGAAGCCACCCACCTCCACCTTTTAAAATTATTTTAAAGCTTCCAGCCTGCTGCCTTACCTCCCATCAAATCTCTAGCAAACTCTTCAGTACTGTCCCCGACCTCAGGGTAACCCCACACTGAGCCAACAACTGCAGGCAGCCCTTCTGCCTCCCTTGCTTTCTGTTTTGGACACGTGCACTTGCTGGTGTGCTTCATTTCTCCTTCCCTGCCTGCAGCTGCTGGGTCCTGGCTGCCTAATCTCCAACCAGGAGGAAGAAGGGGAGGTCTGGGAGCGATGCTGGGAGCACCCCCAGGTGCTGACCCGCAGTACACAGTGCCAGAAACGCCACAACACAGCCAGCAGCGCCTCTGACCCTGCACTCCCAGCTCCAGCACCAAGCACATCCACAGAGACAGGGTGTGCACCAACTGCTCCATCCYGATGGCCTTCCATGGCTCCAAGAATCAGCCTCTGAGAAGACCTCAGAGACAGGAGGCCTGCAGAAAGGAAGCCTGGAGCTGGTCTTGCAACAGAAAGGYGAACCGCTCCTCCTCTCTTCCTCCCACCAGCAGAAAAACAAGCACAAACACCCAGAGCTTCTGGCTTCCTTGGGAAAAAGCTCGGGAGCAAAGCCATGGAGAAGACCCAGAGCACAGCCAGATGAGAACCTGCAGCTCAGCTCCAGCAGCCCCAAGCGTGAGATCCGTCCTCGCTGCTTACCACGTCCTCAACCCGAGAAAGCAACCGGGAGCTCCCCGCCGAGTTTCGGTGTAAGACAGCTTTGTTTCAAAACCACCGGGGCTTGTTTTGCCGTGAGGCTGAGGAGGAGCAGCCCGGGGTCAGCCACCACATCCGCCAGCTGGGCCGGCTCCCGGCGGAGCGCGGCACCGGCCCCGAGCCGCGGCACCGGGCGCGGGCAGCGCCGCACCTGCCAGCTCACCCCGTGACAGGGCACTGCCCCACACTGTCCTCGTCACCTTCCACAGCCAGACAAACAGGCCTGGGCACCGCCACGCTCCTCAAGGAGCAAATGCCAGCTCCTCGCCACCTCCRCCATGGATTAGGGCTGCTCCTTACAAGCTCACCCAGAGCTGTGTTGCAAATAGTTTTTATTTTCTAACAATGTGCGTTTCTGCTTAAATATTCAATGAGGCCAATTAATAATGGTGTGGCACAAACAGTGAGAAAAAAACAATGCCAAAAACATCCCTATTTATTTCACTTCCCATGAAGGGGCCCTTATCTAATCTCACAAAGGATGCCTGGTCTGTCCCTGCTGCTCGTGAGCAGCTCGCGTGCCGCTCTGGGGACGGTTAACCACAGGGGAAATGATAGGTGATGGCACAGGGCTGGTGCCCCCCAGACCGTGGCACTGGTGGCACGTAGAGCCACAGTTGGACACTTCACAGCTGCTGCTCTGGCATGTCCACACAGCCCAGAGCAACACGGTGTTCAAGACATGACCACACAGCTTTGGACTGCAAAGCCACCCCATCCCCTGGGCAAGCAYGGGGCTTGTTGAGCTTCCTGCAGCCCCAGAACCACACAGCCAGCACGGAGCAGCACATCCCAGCCTGGAACATGCCAGGGCCTCAGATCATCCTGCAGTTAATCTGTGGGGTGCACAAAGCAGCACGGCCACCACTCTGGTGGCTTTGTCAGAGACAAGGGATGTCACCCAGCCCTGCTCTGCACACCTCGACTTTGGAAAAAGAAGTTCCCTAACATCTCTTTCTGYCAGCAGTGAGTGTGACCTATTTTAGCAATAAAAGGAAAAGTTCTCTGGTGCCTGGATACCCCTTGGCACTGGCAGCACAGCATTTGCTCATCAGACCGAGAAATGGACTTTTTAGGATTCGCCTGAAGAAAATAATTTTTCCCAAAGCCAATTCTCAAAGGTAAGAGGAAGGGGAAAGGTTTGGGAGGAACCAGGGTGGTAGTAGAGCTGTCACTGCATAAGGTCCAGGCACAGCTCAGGCTGTGAGGGGGCCAGTGTGGCACACAGCCCACCATGCTCAGCCTCCCCAGCCCAGAGGAACCATCCTCTGCTGCTGAAAGCCTCCTCTGAAGTGCAAAGGAGGTGATTATTGATCCAAACAGGTTGTCCACAAGCACAATGCTGTCTGCCCAACTTCCTCCCCAAAACCCTGTGAGGAGCTCACAGCAGGTTTAAGAAAAAAATACCAACAACATCAACTAAACCATAACTCCTCCACAATCAGCTCTCCTGCTGAAGATAAGGTCAGTAATAAAAACCTGGCTGAATACATGCATTTTTATCTTGCCTACAGGGATGCAACATGTGCTGAAAAGACAAATGCCCTTATTGTTCCGAGACAGTCTCATTGCCATCCATCTCTCAGAAGCTGCTGACTTGGCCTTTTGTTTTAGGAGGTGACCACAGCGCGCGTGGCCCCTCGTTGGAAGGCACCGATTCCTGCTGCCATCCCTGCACCGAGGCCACGGCTGCTGCCAGCACTGATGGCATCTGCACCAGCTGCACAGCACTGCACCCTCCTCCATGCCCTCTCCCACCTCTCCAGCAAAGCAGGGCTGCCAGCAGTGCCTGGCTGCCCTGTCTGAATGTGCCATTCATGGAGCAGTCACGTCTCGGTGAGGACAGCTCTCAGCTGTTGTGGCTTCCCGGTCATCTGACCGGTGCCGGGTGCTGGAGCCAGCTGCCAGCCCTCTCCCCGGCAGCCAGAGGTGCCCACAGAGCAGCAGCACATCCACTACAGTGCTGCTTTTCAGCCTCTCCCCATCACAAGACTTTTGTCCCAGTCGCATCCAGGCGCCTTTGAGTCGGGAGTGACCCGTCTGCCCTTCCTCCAGCCCCYGCGCCTGGTGCTGTGCTTCCTGAAGCCATCAACACACACCCAGGCTGAGCRGCTCTCTTCACACAACAAACACAAACCTTCTACCGTAAAAGGCACCAGGTCATTTAGCTCATCATCATGTTTCTTCTGCAGCCCTCACCACCTCCTACCACACCTGCTCCCATACAACACCCACACCCTATCTGCAGGTCCASRTAGAACCCTTTCAGCTTTCCATGTCCCCTACTCTTCCTTACACCTCCACAGCAAATCCTTCACTTGCTCAGTATTTTGAATAAATGCTGTGACAATGAAAACCAGCAAAAGTCCCCAGTCTTGCAGAAGGTGCCTCCAGGGGCTGGTGGGGCAGCATGATCAGAGTCAGGCCTGAAGCACACAAAAAGGCTCCAGAAGTGGCTGTAGCACCTTTGCCAAACCACATAAGCAGTGCAAGYTCTTTCTTCCCCTGTGGATTTACAATCATGAGATCAACCAAAAGCAAAGCATCACCTTCTGCATCAAATCATGTCCAAAAAGAAGATTAGGRAGCAACCACAGAGGTTTACTGTAGCTTGAAGTAAAAGAAGTGTTTTGGATAAAGGCTGTATCCTAGAGAAAACAAGATTTAAATACAAACTGCTGCAAGCCAACTTCTTCCCAGCAATGGGAGGGAGACCCTAGGGCAGGGAATTAGGTGTCCTGTTCTTTCACCTCCACGCTCTCCCAGTCCCAGAGCAGAAAGCCAATTTCCCGAAATCCACCCCTGAGCTGCTCAGAGCTAATGCAATCTGTCACTGCAAAGGTACTCAAGAGAGACAGCGCTGAGTTCTCGTGACAGACCTGATCAGAGTCAGTATTTCCAAGGTAYGCCTTTTATTTTCAGGTCATTCCTTAAACATTAGCTGGAGCCCAGCAGGCAGAATGCAGGAGTCCCCTCGCTCAGCTGGTAGCAGGAGTTCRTTCTTTGTGCTCGGAGGTGCTGCACCATAAAYTCTTCTGTTTCTCCAGTTCCTGGACCACTGACACAGACCGGCATTTTGCTCCCAGGAAACAAAAGTGTGAGTAACTACTTGAAGGAAAACCACCACAGCAGCAGTAAGGCACAGTACAGTGCTCCTGTGCAGGCTTACCTGGTGCCACTGTGCCACACCGACCATGTCACCATGGAGAGGAGCGAGCTCCTGCCATCCCCAGAGCCTCCCAACAGCACCTTCCACAGCAGGACACTGCATTGAACTCACCCTGCTCAAACTGCTGGGAGGAGGAGTCTGGGCAGGGAACACACTCCATTCCCCCCAGGCCACTTTTTGGCTTGGACACCAAATCAACACGCAAGCTTGCACCAAGCTCTTGTCTCTGGTTCACACAGACAAGGAAGTTATTTATCATGGGCCAAAGCAAACGAGCGATGGGGCCGGGACGCTCCTGCACAAGGGCTGTGTTGAGAATGGGGAGCTTAATGAAGGAACTGCTGAGCTGCTCCCAGCCAGGGGAGGTGGCACGGGAAAAGCACAATGGTCTCAAMGCTGGAGCAGAGGAGTTCAGGAGGGCTGAAGCTCACCTTTCCATCCCAGATGAAGCTGTGTGCAGGGAATGGGGGCAAACAGCAGGAAGGAGGCAAAACGAGCCTCTTGTTTAGTAGGGAGGGAAAAGTGCTCATAAAGGGGAATTCAAGTGATAATGGAACACCAACTTCATGTGAATGTGTACACACCCCAATCCCTAATCCTGTTTAGCATCTCTAGTACCTGAAACACTTAAAGCACCCCAAAAGCAGAAGCTGTTTTGTCACAGGGGCTGCTGCTTGAGGACACCTTGTGTGCCCTGGGCCCCAGCATCCCCAGCACCTGATACCACCCTCCTGGAAAGCCCAGCCTGCATCCCAAGGCACACCATTCCTACTCTGAAATGTCAGGGCACTAACAGGAGCAGGAAGGCTGGTAAGGAGGTCACAGCAAGAAACTCGATTCACACAGGAGGAAAAGAGGGGAACCCTTCTGTCCCCAGGGAATATTGATCATGAAGAGGTTTTAAAAAGAAAGGGGGAYGTGCACTACACAGGAAAATTGATCTGTTTACAGAAAATATCTGCAGGTTGCCTGAAAATGAATATCCTTCATGTGAAAGTTTCCTTTGAGAGAGCATGAACTTTGGACACATTAGAAGGTTAAGAGCGTAAGTAATGTGTTTTTTCACCTTTAGCTAAAGGTCACGGAGCATTCAAACAATTCCTCTGTTTCCAAGCTGAACATGACAGAAGTCAACTGCGCACCCCAACATTACAGCTAATGAATATGGAAAACWGAAATGTTTTCCCTGCACTTTGGCCAAGAACCACTCTGTGCCCTTAAGAAGAAACTGCTGATTATTRGAGGTTTTAGTTTTACCTCAAGAAACTCAAACAAACCAGAGCCTTTTCACTAAGCTTCCTTCTTCCCATTAAAAGCAYGGTGACTTGCTTTTTGCAAGTCATTGTCTACTAAGGCAGAATTAAATTCAGGGTCATTATAAAATTTTGCACCCTTTTCACATCACAACCAGCCTTCCCAACAGTTGTTGGGACCAGATATCTCAGTGAGGAGGAAGAGGAGGAAGACACCCRAGCGTGTTGCTTACCCTGAGGAAGCACCCGTTTGCTGCGTCAGCCATTGGAGAGAGCTCAGTCTGGGTCAGACCCACGGGTTCACAGCCCTGCCCAAAGCTGGCAACCAAGAGTGAAACCAGACAACAAACATCCTCACTCAACCAGTACTGGTCTTCTCTGCCAGCTCCAAACTCAGCAGTAGCTCATGGAACATGCTGCTGGGAGGAGGTGCCCATATGTACAAAGCATATTTCTGTTTGTTTACTTGAAACACACTTTTTTTTCCCCATTTTGTTGGATATTCCCTTAGGCTTTATGCAATGGGAGAAGAAAAATCCCTCAGCCTGCTTCCACTGCCTCCTGCCCCTTCACAACATCTCCTCTCACTTGCCTCATCTGTGAAATCAAACAGCTGCAATCCTTTAAATCACTTTTCATAAAGTGTCTCCAAGCCTAAAATAATGTCACGGCTCATTTCTGAGCTCAGCATTCCTGCCGCGCCGCATTTCCCTGGGTGCGACCGTCACAGTTGAGCTGTGATTATTTATTTATATTATAATAGCATTTGCAGCCCTGCTGTGCTCAGCCCTGCACACGCGCCCAGGAGGTGACCCAGGGCGTTTCCACCACCAGGATAAGGATCCCTGAGCTGACRAATTCCCAGTTCTCAGGAAAGGATGTCTTGGAACGCAACAAACCAGAACCAAAATTTAATTAGATGCAAGACATGTTAGTGTTGGGTTGGTTTTGGCCTCTCTTGGTTTCTTCCAAACAAGCCCTCACTGTGCAAACACACCCCATGACAAAACTGACCTGGCCAAGACATGCAAGCAAATACCGCTGACTTTCAATATTAAACAGCGCAGCAACTTCAAAGGAACTGGGCTCTCCTCTCCCAAGCAATCCCACCAGAGATCAGCTCCAGCCCCAGAGCCATGGCCAGGCTCCAGCTCACGGCGCCGCCGAGCAAGAGCCACGTGTTTGTGAACAGCTGACAGCAGCAGGGCAGATCATGCAGGGACACGCTCCCACAAACACTGCCTGCCTTCCCAGCGCAGGCAAGGTGCGTCCCTTTGTGTGGGGCTGGCACGCTTCTGCCCGCAGGAGTCTTCTGGCTTTCCATCCAAAAAAAAAAAATCTCAGCTCGGACCTCTCCTGCATCCAGACACCCAAAAGGTATCACATAACTCCGGGTGATTACATGTGCCTGTAAAAATAGCTTCTAGAAGTGAATGCCAGCAGCTTCTTCCAACATTAATACAACAGAACAGAACCAGTGTTCACTGCAGGCTGCAGAAACCCCCAGCTCCAGCCCACTGCAAACTGCCCTGCTCATCCTGCTGTTGCAGCACTAAGGGGAAGCAGTTGGAATTTTGCAGGAGATGAGAGCTCAGCACCCCAAAGAGGACCCACTGACACTCTTTTTAATATCTGTCTCCACACTGCAGATGGAGATTCCTTTGGTTTGCATTTAAACYACAGTCTTGCAACAACTGCAGATCGTGCTCACCTGGTCGCATCCTCCTCCCGCTCGGGTTTCTTAYAAAAACGRGAACTGGGATTTTCTTTTTGAGACAAATGCTCTTGGTTATGTTCCAGCCCCCAAACAAACACGCTCACAGYGATGGAAGCAAAGCTCCCATAAATCGAACCAGGTCAGCGTGTCTCATAGCCAGGATGAAAAGCTCCTTTGTGCAGCAGCACGCAGGCCCCGAGCAATGTAGATGAGCCAGCAAAAGCAGCCAAGAGCTCGTCCCGCGCCCTCCTTAACGTTTCTATTTCAAAGCCTTTCCAATCTCCAGGTCTGCTCCTTGTGCCACTCTGCTGAAGCCAGGCAAAGAGGGCAAATGAGGGAATTTCAGCCCTTCACTGGTTTCATGGGTTTCCAGGCTCTCAAGTCAAACACTAAAACCAGCACAGACTGAATGTGGCCATTCAGTAGCTGTGACTGTCAAATGTAACCCCCACACAAGGTCTCCCCTGCCTGACTTGCATTCCAGGGACCTTCCACCTTACTGTGATCCAGCAAGAAGCAGCTCCAAAGACTCTTGGAAGTGTGAGCCATRCTCCAGCACCTAATAAGATTCCTTTAAGCAGCCTGAGCTGACTAAAGCTGTTCCACTAAGAAGAGTTTCCTCCGTTAAGGGCTTAAACTGAAAACATTCACCCGTCCAGGATGAGCAAACACAGGCATGAGTGAGACAGCACAGAAAGGAGAGGCTGGATCCAGGTGAATTAACCTCTGTGAGTTCTGGTACGTTCAACAAGGCAGAGCCAAAAAAAAAAAGATCATCTCCAGCTTATGCCTTGATCCAAGAAGAGAAAAGATTACAGGTCAAGACTAAGAGGGGGGGAAAAGAGGGGGAAGGATAAAATGGAAAGCTCASCAGCTCAGTTATCTTCTTGCTCCCCAGGAGAGCAGCATAAAGAGAGGCAGGCCTGCTAGCAGAGGGCAGGAGGCAGGTTCACTCTCAGCAGTTTGACTGAGAACCAGGAGAGCTCTCCTGCGGATGTGAGGAGCAAGGACTGGGCTCACTGGGAAGCACTGAGCCCACACATAGAAGATGGTCCCTTCTCTTGTGATTCAGTGCCAAGGAAAGGCCATGCCAGAAAGGGCTGGAGGGCACGTGCTCCTGCTCCACAAGAATGGTCAAACCTTCCCCTTTGCCCCCAGGCTGGATGCACCCAACCAAGGGTGCTCTTGCCAGGAGGACAGACAGACACAGGCGCTCAGAAAGGATGAGCCAGAGCCCATGAGGAGCACCACCACAGCAAGTGCTTAGGAAAAGGCTGGAAAGAGAGAAAAACTGAAAGCACCATATGGAGAAACAAAAGAGGATCCCATGAGAGAGGAGCAATGAAATCCTGTACCACAGGCACGGAAATGGTCTGATTTCTCTGTAACAGYCGCATCCAAGAGCGGCGCAGCTGAACCACTGCCCCGGCACTGGGGACACCACCGTGGGCTGTGGGGTGCCCCGATGAAGGAAGGAATGATSAATCTGACTCCAYGTTCTCAGAAGRCTAATTYATTATTTTATGATACTATATTATAYTAAAGAATAAACTATACTATACTAAAGAATMTAGAAAGGATAYTTACAGAAGGCTAAAAAGATAATAATAAAACTCGTGACTCTCTCCAGAGTCCTGACACAGCTCGGCACTGGTTGGCCATTGAGTCAAAACAAACTCAGCAGAAACCCAATGGAAACAATCACCTGTTGGATAAACAATCTCCAAACACATTCCAAARGAGCAAAACACAGGAGAAGCAAATGRGATRAAAYTGTTTTCCTTTTTCTCTGAGGCTTCTCAGCTTCCCAGGATAAGAATCCTGGGCAAAGGGATTTTTCAGGAAACGTGGCAGTGCCAGTGTCCTTACCGCGTGTGGCCGGGCGATCTGCACCGGGTAGGACATGGCGTGCGGGGCGTAGCGCGGCTCGGCCGCGCGCCAGCTCTGCGTCACGGGCTGCGTGGAGCCTGACATGGCCAACACACCAGGCTGCCTCCAAATCACCAGCCGAGGATTAGGAGAGCAGAGAGCTCCTCTTCATCGTGTGTGCGCTTCCCACGTCGTGCAAGAGCTGGAARGAAGCAGGAGAGCAGCAGGTTAAAATTCAGTCAGCCGCAGTCCTGTGAGACAACCGAGCGTCAGGGCTTGGGCTGCCACCAAAACCTCACTGCCCTCGCAATTCCCCAGCAGCCCCGTTCTCCATCTGGCAAACCCCACTGCTAAGTTTCTTCTGTAGATTACTCCTATCACAGGAAGTCCAAATGTAAGATTTCCCCAAATTTATCCCACCCAGTTTCCCCGGAAAGCCTTCACCCACCCCCAGCAGGACCAGGAAGCCAAACTGCAGCTATTTCTTTGGGTCCTGTTGGTCTCTAAGTCTCTTGGAGATGGGTATTTTTTGGCTGGGTGACTCAGTTTCCAAAAACACAGTCTAGAGTTTTGGCATTTCAACACAAGGCCCAAAAAGGCACAAGGTCCCTCCCCAGCCCATCCCTTTCAACCTCCACACTCTCACATRTCAGTGCTCTTCTTTCCAAGCTGTGGCCACTTCTACAGCCCTCTGAGCTAAGCCCTGATCTAATGGCAGGAGGGACACCAGGCACTGAACTCGCCTGCGGCTGTGTCCATCCATGAAGCTACAATAAAACTCAGGACTAAAGCATGTCACACACCTTCACTGCCACCTGGATCAGCCCTTCTGATAGAGCCAGAGTGCCAGAGAACACGGCACAGCCCCGAGGGTATTTTCACAAACACTCTGTCACCCACTCGTTCACTCCTCTACCACCTGCTGCAATTCCTTTAGCAACTGCAACAAAATCAGGAAAACCAACAAAGTGGGAAGGTGCCTCTTGGCCCCAAGGGGAGATTTACAAGTTACTGATTTTTATAGATACTTCACACTGTTTGCTKGGTGATGATTTTAAGCCTCCTGGTTTTTGTCTGGATTACAAYGAAAAAGTAACAAAGGTCTAAATGGTGCCCTTCATGGCTGTCAGTGTGAGGTGCATTAACTATTATTCTCAAATTAACAGCTAGTTAACAAAGCATAAATTGCCTCTGCTGCCTGCCCGGGTCAGGGGATGTTATCAGGACTGATCCCAAGCAGGGATCAGCTCCCTGGGACCCATTCTCCATCCCATCAAGGGCTGTGTGTGCTCACACACCTCCTCCCCAGTGCAGGTATGTGTTATGTATGGATCCGTGCAGGGTTTTTGGCAGTATCACACTCTTCCAGCAGCACACCAGAACAGCAAAGGAAACTTCCTTTGCTCCCAGGAGCCTCTCCCCACACTTGTGGTCTCCGTGCATGGGGAGCACAGCCAGCCCCAGCCAACGCAATTTCAACTGAAACAGCAGTTGGCATGCACAAAAACCAAGAAGGGGGTGGGAAAGCTGGGAAAAAAAAAAAAGAAAAAAGAAAGAGGAAGCTTTTCTTTTTCTATTTCTTTTCCCTCCTGCGAGACCACAGATGAGCCCGTGCTGATAAACCCCTCGCTATCTGCTGCAGGCAGGCACAGGGCTGCCTCTCTGCTTTGCCAGCAGCCACGCACCTCACAGCCAGAAATAAACCAAACCAAGCAACTGTCCCTGGCAGGCAGGCACCACAGGCAGCCAGGGCAAGGCWGCCCTCTCACCCAGAGGTCAAATCTTACAGAAATCATCTTCTCAGCAAATCCCCATGAAGCCTAAGGATGACAGACACACAAAGACATCACCACGTTCCTGATGGGGGTCAGGTGAGTCTCTCTGAATAAGGTATTTTACCAGGTGACAAATGGAAAAAGACAAGGTTTAGCTTTCCAGGCAGGGTGCAAAGGGACAACCGGGTCCCTCCTGCTTTCAGCTCACTCCCCCCATTTCTGCACCCAC
Organism: Sporophila hypoxantha; assembly: GCA_002167245.1. NCBI lineage: Eukaryota > Metazoa > Chordata > Aves > Passeriformes > Thraupidae > Sporophila > Sporophila hypoxantha. The sequence continues at coordinate 43,131 of NDFG01003841.1, forward strand.
ATATCCCTGCTGAGCCCCAGGGCACCTTACCTGCCAGCCCAGGGAAGCCCCGGCGGCCTGGGAGCAGCCTGACCCTGATCCCAGAGGAGACAGCCTCCCCCTGCAAGAGCTTGGCGTGCTCAGTGCAATCCAGCCCGGGCAGGAAAGCCCCTGAGCACACGGGGGAATTCAGAGATACCCAGAACAGGCGTATTTATACTTCCAGTATGACTGTCCCACTTCCCCTCGTGCTTCCGACTGRATGGGATTTTGCTCACCCATTCCCACCCCAAGCTGGGGGCTGTGCCAGGARCACGTGGCCCCAAAAACCTGCTGTGCTCACCATCCAGGGAGACACCAGCATCCTCCCAGCCCTCCTGCAGCCCAGCTCTAGGGGCAAACCCTCCCTGCAGCTGCCAAGGACAYGTGCACGGGGCTCTCAGGGGCTCTGAAAGCTCAGTGGGATCTGCAGTAATTTAAGGTACTTTCCCAATAACAGATTCAAACTCAGACATCTTGGCTTACAGCCACCTACAAGTTAATTAGCACATGTAAAAMTATATATACACACACACAGACACACACTCCAACCCAGAGTCCATGGCAGCTTTCAGCAAGCCAAGGCTTCCTGGAAGCACAGCAGGTAGACCTGACCATGCTGAGGCAGCTGWCTACAGTAAAAGAAATAGGATGATTTTTTTCTTTAACTCTTCAGATCAGCAGTTCAGCTTAAAACACAGCACCAGGTGCAAAGCCACATGGTATCGAGCTCTAAAAACACTTTAAAAGCTTTTTTGCCTCGGTCTGTGCAACTAAAAAAAGTTAACTGTCTACTAGAGGAATACAGACACAGGATGAAACACAGGGGCCAACAAAACCGTCCTGCACGAAGGCACAGTGTCTGTGAGCTGTGCCCTGCATTAATCACAAGCTAGCAGCAGCACAAAAGGATTTTTCCTTAACAAGGGCAGCAAAACCACCTCTGCCTCTATTGAGGTTTCTCGTTAGAAGCCCTGGGAAGACAAAAGGAAAAATCACATGGTCCTTGCAGGCAGGAGAGAGGCACTGCCCATGCATTCCCACATCTGCAAACAGCAGGTCACCAGCAAGGTCCCAGCACAAGCCCTGGATGTTTCTACCACAGCAGGACTGGGCTGGAGCCAAACAAGGTCACCAAAGCACTGGAGCAGCTCCACAGATGCCTCAGATCTGTCTCTTATACACATCTAGATGTGTATAAGAGACAGAGCCAAACAAGGTCACCAAAGCACTGGAGCAGCTCCACAGATGCCTCAGATCACAGCTCAGGTCCCATTTTTACACTCCATGTGCCCAGCCCAGCCGGCAAAAACGTTATGGGGGCTCCCACTGGGGAGCAAAGTGAGAGCACATCCTGCAGGACATGCACTGGTGCCCTTCTCTGGGTGCAGCTGGGACACCACCAGGACACCTATTCCCAGCAAAAGCCTCCTCCTCCAAAACTCTATTAATTATTTTCAAGAGAGGAACGCAAACAATAGGAATAGATTAATGGAATGAGAGAGAGAGTGGGGCCAGGCTCTTTAAATCTTTAAAATCAAACTGTTTAGTTCTTACTTTCTCAACTGATTCTGATGAAGAACAGACATTGTCTCACAGGAAAGGTATTTCCCCCCCCAGTTAGAGTCTCCATCTGAGACTCTTTTACCCACAGACCTGCATTAGCCATTACAGCTCTAGGTACCAGGAGATTTATGGTCTCTGATTAGGAACAGGAGAAAGCTGGAGGTTATCACCACAACCAGAATCAGGGCTACAACGTGAACCTGTGGAGGAGGTGAGTGCCTATGGAACCTCCTGTACCTGTTTATACTCACAGGATTCCGCCCCACTGCTAAAGACTTCAAAACTCCCCCATCCTCCCCTGCCACCACCCTGCTCTCCTGTTTCTCCTCTTCACTTGCCATTCACCATCTAAAATTGTTTCCCCATCACCTGTTCTCCCAATTCTCACCACAAAAATCACACTACAAGCCACAGCAACTTGCTGCAGGCTGGCCCACATGCCAAGGAGCTCTGCCCCAGCACCAGGCAGCTGCCAGCAGCGTCCCCAGCCAGTGCTAATGGGGAGCACAGCACCAGGCCAAGCACATTCACATCCAAAAGAGGGGCACAGAGAGTCCACAACACCCTGCAGCCACCTCTGGATTCCCAGCCCACAGCACCTGGGCACAGGGCTGTACAGCTCCAGCCTGGACCTTCAGTGCAGCTCCTACCACAGCAAAGCCTGCACTGATACAGGCAGGACCCTGCTAAAACCCTGCAGCTCTAAAATAAGGGGTTTGCAATTAAATCCAGCTGCAAAAAAAAAATTTAATTACCATCATTCAACACACTTGTTGCTCTTCAAAGTTAGAGACAGCCTTCCTGATTTGCTCTGGACTCCTCAGGGAGAGCAGGATTCCCAGGTGAGGTCCCTGGCTTGACTGGTGCAACACAAATGTGGGCCAGTTGCTGTAATTACCCYGGGCCTGAGTTCATCTATCTGAAAGGTGAGAACAACAAGACACTCCCAGCTCACAGAAAATACTGGTTCATCTGTTCTCAGAGGAGTTTTAAAGATCCCAACGAAAACACATGGCTCAAGTTCAAAACACACTTTTCTTTTTTTTTTTTTTTTTTAAGCAAGGACATGCTGAAATAAGATTAACAGAATATTTTGTTTCCTAAGCCCAGAGTAATGTTACTCAACTTGTGGTCTACAGACCATGGGTGATCTACAGAAGACGTTAAGAGGAGCCCAYAAAATGCCTGCCATACCCCTTATTRAAAGGCAAMAACTAGTACCACCACACCATGCAGACATGGCAAATAAGAGAAATACTGTTGGCACTCACCAGTGCATTTAACTGAAGAGTATTGACAACAAAGCTCAYATTTAATTACAKTAAATGATGCAGTTTTTGGAAAAAACAACAAAGTCATCTTTAATCAAATGCTAAATACACGACAATTTTCCTCCTCAAAGAAGAAATAAAAGGTACATATCCTCCAGTCAACTTGTGTATTTTCAAAGTTAAGGAGACCTTTGTAATGATGCTTAATTAATACCAAGCTGTAACATCCACCTCCAGGAGCCCAACCAACCATGGTGCCTAAAAATCCCCAGCACCCAGCTGTGTGTGGCATAGCAGAGTGCACTGCTTGTCAGCCTCCACCCCACTGACTGCAGCTCCAGATCAAAACCAGACCTGAAAAGCAGCTAAGAGATTTACTCACTCTTGCTTTAAAGGACTAGTGGAAGCAGAAATAATTTAGATGTGATGAAAATGRGTAGAGAGCTGTTCCTAAGAAATGCACCACAACGTAATGTTAATGGATTTGTCTAATCAATATGTGCATGAAATTTTCTTGGAAGACAGTTGACATTATACACAAATATTTGYCTGTACTGTATCTATGAAGTCCTTTCATGAGGAAAGCAGGCTGTCTGCCACAAATTTAGGGCTCTATTCAGAACAACAAAGATAACAATGTCAATGTCTGCAGCCYGGGAATCCACAGTTCAATCACAGCAGAGCACAGAGGTTTTACATTAACATTGCAGCACGGGGTCAACAGGAAAAATCAGGCACATCCTGAGCTCTGTGGCATGAAGGAGAAGTTATTTCAACCCCAGGGATCAAGGCTTGTACCTGCATGTGATCCTAAAACATTCTCCTTGCTTTGGAGGAGCACAGAAGTCCAGCCAGACTGGCAGCACCCCGCACATGATGGTCAGACCCTGCAGCTCCTCAGCTGCTCCTCCAACATCAGTACCCAAAACAGCTCTTGTCCCATTCCCCAGCTCACCCGCTGGCAGAGCTCTCCTCCCTCTTCTCTTTTGTCCAGATGACTTCTGAACTAGATTTTTCCCTTGCYTGACCAATGGTGCGGATGCACAAGCAATAATGGCAGCAGATCTGGGGGAAGAAGGGACCTTGCAGCTCCACCACAGAGCTSCTCAGAGCAGGGTGTTGCCCTTGTAAGAAGGTACAGCTGGTCCCTGAGGCCATGGAGGGGCTGACAGAAGCTCAGGAGTGAAGTCTCCCATGCTGGTTTGCTGTCTCACAGCTGCAATCAGGCCGCATCAGCTCTCCCAAGCAYGGCACAGCTCCACACAGAACCGGTTCCAGCCCCTGATGAAAGATGACTTCTCTGCCCCGCTCCTATCACTGCCCAAAGCCACAAAGCAGGATTTGCCACTTGCATTTCTCCTTTCCAATCTTTCCAAGCTATTTTGGGCATGGGACCCATGTTTAGCTCTGCCCCAAGATAACCTTTGCCAGCATTTGTGTACAGATCTTGGCACTGCAGGGAGCAAGGTCAGAGTGTTGGATTTTGCCAGCCCCATTCCCAGTAGTGTTTCAAAAGCAGGTTTGCCAGGCCAGCTGCTCCCAGCCTGATGCTTCTGGAAAGGACATGCTGACTGTGCACTGTGATTCCTGTCCCTGACAGCCCTTGCTCAGACCCCAGCCCACAGCAGGACAATCTGATGAGACACCTGCACACCAACCCCAGCACTCCTCCTCGTCAGGGGAGCACTTGCAGGAGATTTCACACACTTTGAATACATCCCAGCCCTCAGCAAAGAGGCTGCAAGTGACCTTGTGATGGTTCCCAGAGGGACATGTATGTGCTTAAGAGAACAAGACTGACCCATTTCTCTTTGCAGCAGCGCTTGGCCGTCACTCCCCAGCTGCAGGGACAATGTCTTATTAAAATGCACAAGCCACACACCAAGTGCCAGCCTGGCCATGGCTCCAGTCTCAGGTCAGCATCAACATGGCCAGCCTGAGTCTTTGCTTTTCAAATGCAGTCCTAATGTGCCTCTTTTCCTTTAGTCTCCCAACTCCCATCGTTGGATTCCCCCCTTGGAATCAAWCTAAAGAACACAAGCACCTCCCGATTTTGCTGTTGAGAATGGTAAACCATGCAGACAAGGCATGGCTCTTTGAGCAGCCAGCCTGTCAGCAGGGACACGATGGCAGAGCTGCTCCTGTTATGCAACAGCATCACTGCTCCTGTGCCAAGGCACCCACAGCCCTGCAAAGCCATTCCCAAGCTGCTCCAAGGGAAGCAGGGACAGCCAGCACGCACACGGCCACACGCAACCCACATGCCCAAAAGGGACACTTGCAGTAATTAAAGATAGTGACAAAGAACAGTGAAACAGAAATCCACACTAAAAAAAAAAAAAAAAGTAAAAAAAAAATAAAGGGGGGAGGTGGGATTTGGATCCATGCACAGGCCATTCATGGAACAAAGGAGTTATTTTAAGTCTGGACTGGAAATAGAAAACAAATTAGACCATGCAAGGCCTTTGTTGAAGATGATCTGCAAAGACAAATGGAAACGCCTGGAGAGGAAATTAAAAAAAAACCCAAACATGAAACCACCCGGGCACTGGGACTGCAAAGGGAAACAGGGCAGGGGAGTGGAGAAGGAAAGGGAAGGAGTGACAGATGCCAAAAAGGAGACAGATAAGAAAACCAGWGCAGGACTGCAAAAGCAGAMTAACAGAACTGACTGGWAAAACCTCAAGGATGGAAAAACAGCTGAAAATGCCCCATTTTGTGGTGGAAACCCATCCCAAAGTCCCAGATACAGAAATGTAGTTGAAACTAAAAAGCACATCTGCTGGGGCAAGATGGGCTGTGCAAAGGAACAAACCAAACCTTCCTCCTCCTGCCCAACCTCCTGTCTGGCAGCCTGGCATGCTGCAATATTYACCCTGGGCTGCCACATCCACCTGGGATGGATCCAGGCAAATTTAACCATGGTGCAAATGCAGACAGCCTGTTCCAGGGCAAAACTCCTTCTCTCCCCACTTCCAGACCCCATTTCTCTCTTTTCCCTGCTCACACTGTACGCTACCTTACATTAAACATGGACTTAAATGCTAGAACTGTTATGCAGCTCTAATCTCCGTTGAATAAACACACACCAGCAAGTTTAAATCAAAAAAACCCCACGCAATTCCTTGCTGACAATGATACAGTGTAAGCATATGGGAATTTCAGCCCCACTCTCAAGCGCATTGAACAGCACATTAACAACCATCACTGKAACAACACATCACCACTGTGTCCACTCGCTGCTCCCAGGAGGTAGCCTAGAGCCCAGGCTACCCAGACAAACAGGGCTTTTGAAATGCAAGGCAGATTACAAAGCACCTGCGAGATTTATTTATATATTTTGCACAGAACACGCTGCTCATTTGATTTTCAAACCCTTCAGTTCACGTTGCTAAAGAGACAGGTCCTCTGATGTCTTGGGCACATTCATGAAAGCGAGGGGAGTCATCTCCTCCAGATCCTTTTGTTGAACAAATTACTCAGCTCAGGAGTGACATTTTCAGTTATTTACATCCTGAATAAAGAAGGGAAATTCATTTTCTGGAGTTCCTAAGATAAGKTCTTTGAGGAAGATTGTACCACTAAACATTTTCTCCTTTCGCACGTTCCCAGTTTTCAAARGCGACAAAACATCTTTGCCTTCTAAATTATTCCTTTTCTTTCATGATCCTCTAATGATTCAGGAGTCTAAACTTCACACGAGGATCTTTGAAGAGCACCAACTGCCAGCATAAAAGCTGAACTATTGTGACAAACTGCACAATTTAATGCCTCCCTAGGAAGACACGTGCAAAGGAAYGGAATTACCCTGGGGAACCGAAATGAAGCCTGCAAATAAATTAAATGACCTGTAAACCAAGGTACTCAAAAATATATGAGATGCTATGCAACTGTGCCATAAAATATCACTAAAGGAAGGGSTCTTTTGGGAGCAGAGCTGTTTTAAAATAACCCATTTCACTCCTGGTTTTCACTGCAGTTGTTCCACACACCCAGCACAGCCCTGCACCCCAGAATCCAGATGGSAACTGAGGTAATGCTACCTCAGCCMCTTGTGWTGGCCTGTCAAATACCAGCTCTGAACCCTCCCCTGGGCCTTCCTCCTAACATCCTCCAGGTAATTACTAGCAGATAGAGTCAATTTTCAGCCCAGGTTAATAACTGAATTCCAGCTATTTGTTGCTGCATATTGCTGCTGCTTTCATTTCTCCCCAGGAACACTGATGAGAAGTTCTGGCTCGCTGGTGGCCCAGAGAAAGGAGCTGCTCATTAGTTCACAGTCAGACAGGTCCAAGCAGCAGCAGCCATTAATTGGCTATATTCTGCTTTTCTTGTCTAGGTAATTAATAGCTTCTAGACAGAAAGTCAAAGTCTCTCTAGAGGCACCAAAAAACTCCAATGTTTGCCTACAATGAGGGCAATTTGCAGTGAGGGAAGGGGAGCAGGAGAACATCACCTCCACCTCCTCCTCCATCCCCTTGTCAGATACCCCGTGCATAAACCACAGCCCACTGCAGCAAGAGGCCTGGACTGCAGCAAACCTGCTCTGAATGCCCAGAGGAGCCTTACCCTGGAAAGAAGGAAAGGCTTGCACAGCTCCAGCTCCCTCCAGCTYCACTCCAAGGCAGACAGCACTTTGCAGGAGCCAGGCTTTGGGTTATGTTTCTAGAGACAGGCTTACAGAACAGCTGGGGATTCCTGGTGTGTTTAATAACTGAACTCATGCAAGTGGGCAATCAGGATTTCAGTGCTTCCCTGCCAAGCTCAGTCCTGCTGACAACACGCTGTCTAAAGCTGTCAGTCACTCCCCAGCAGTCCAGGAGTCCTGTCTTGTCCATCAGGACACTTCTCCAGCTGCAGCCTGCTCAGACCCTTTGTCATTTACCTCTCCTGGGCTGGGGGCAATGGTTTTCAGCTTGTCATTTACWGGTTTCTGGGAGCCTGAGGACTCAGCTTGCAGGAGTCCTTGAAAGGTGACTGTAATTCATGCTGCACAGATGAGATATCTTGCAGGGTCTGCTGCTGCAGGGAGAAGCAATGAGCACTGGAGTCAGAAGACTCTGCTCTCCCTGCCCTGTCACATGGGAGGGAGGGGAGACTGCCTTGTTTGCTGGCAAAATGCCCAGTCCCTGGCCTATCAGTCCATCCTGTTTAGCAATTGCTGAACTCAAAGCTATTTAGTAATAATAATTAATAACTACTCTAAAAACCTCCTGAGCTGCCAATGTCAAGCTATTCCTAAAGTGAGTCACTGGCCCAATTTGCTGTTGCCACTGCACAGGCACAAACAGGTACCTCYTGTCCCTCTCCACCTGACCTGGGGCCAAGGTTTCAAAGGGCTCCTCACCCTCCAACCCTTCAGCCATGTAAGAGAAACAAAGAAAACCACGAGGGAAGCGTGTGACACCAAGCAATCCTCCTGATGTGGGCAGCACAGCAGCTCTGTCCCTGACTCACTGAACTCACACCAAGCTGGTCTGGACAAGAGCACTGGGAATGCCWGCAGAGGAAATAGGAGAGCCACAGCCTCAAGGTCAAATACTGCTTTTGTGGAGCTATAGAAACAAATTATGGCATAATAATCTTTCCAGAGTCCATCTGGGAGGTACTTAAGGATGCTTCCCAGTACTTCCATGCATTGAGCTAATAACCTTGATGAAGGCCTCAGATTTAAACTGAGATGAACGCTCATCATGCACAGCAAGAAAAGACATGGCATCCCAAATTGTCTCTGCTGAGGCAATGAGTTTCCTGGGGTATCAAGCYGAAACAAGGCAGCTTACACAGGGATAGCTAAGACAATTATTGCCCCCAAATCTCCATGACTTGGGCAGCTGAGCTGCTCGTGAGACAGCTGCATTTAACAGCCCTGCTGCTTCACTGGGAGCAGCCAGTGATGGTGGATTTCACTGAAGATAGCTGTGGTGCCTGTGAGGGCTCTGTACCACAGCACACAGCCCTTCCCACTGCTCCTGCAAAGCCCCTGAGCCCACCCCGGGAACACAAATCCAACAAAAAAAAAAGAAAAAATGAAGCCAAATGCTTTTTAAATAGCCAAGAGGCCATCACAGCACTCTAGGTGTACAGCAGTCACATCAGGAGTGACTCCTCTGCACAGCTGGGCAGTGGGTGTGTGCTCCTGGGGGCCTCTGGCATGGCAAAGTCCTTATTTGTCCATCTTTGGAGCTGCAATTCCAGAAGAATTCACATCACTGGGTACTGATTACAGCTCAGTAGGCACAGACATGCCACTTCAAACTGGAAAAACAGCAAGTTTCTGTATTTGGGTAACTCTCCAGCTTTTAAATTGTACAGGAATTTTTATGGATGAACACAGCACACACACACATTGTGAAGCTCTGCTGCATGCATTACCCAGRAAACTCAGTCTGCTTTAATACAAAACACTTGACCACAATTTCAACCAAACGAAGAACTGCCTGCCCTTCAAAAGGAGCAATGCCATCCTCCCAGCAGTTGGGAAACAGCAGGTTTCCCACAGCACCACTGCCAGACTGTCCCAGCAGAAGCCCCACACAGCTCAGGAGTGCTGCCTTGCAGGACAGAGATGAGCCAGGTGCAAGGCTCTTGACTGACTTAGGCAGGCGGGATAGGGAACTCCTCAGTCCTCCTCCCACAGCTCTGGTTTAAGGGGTGTGGAATGACTTAATTATGCCCCTCAAGGCAGGAAGAAGTCGCTTGTCTTTAAATACTCAAACTTTTATTGAGTTAACAAGTTTTAACAAGGTCAAGGCTTGAACAGTAAACTCTTACCCAAAGGGGAATTTGCTGTTTCCCCTCTTGCAATTCATTAGTGTCCCCCACAGTTTATTTCTTATCCCTGGGTAAAGTGATAAACTTTACAGAGAGAGAAAAATCAGGGAAAGAAAATATTAGAGCAGTTAGGGTAAATAAACCTTCATTTTCTTCATCCTATCACAATGTCCCAGAGCAGCACTGTACACAACACCCCCACACATCCCCTTGGAGGGGCACAGGCACACAGGGCACCCTCCTCTGTCACCTCCTGCCCAGCCCAGGGGTAAGCTCTGGGAAACCCCCTCTGTTCCAGCCCCTGTGGTCTCTGCACTGCAAACAGCTGCAGCACAGCTGGCTGGGAACTGAACAATGGGCTCAGGCCACTGGAGCCAACCCCTTCTCCCTCCATTTCCTACAGCATGCCTGATTGCTAAGGAGTAGGAAATCTCCAGAAACAAACACACAAATCTTGCAGACAGATGCTAGAGGTAAAGAAATGAATGCTGAACTGTTTAACAACATGGAAAGAGAAATATTAATTGCAGCCTTCCACAAAACCACCTCCCTGCTCCACAGCCCAAGCCTGGAAAAGGCTTCCCAGTTTTGTTTTTACATCAGCCACCCACAGGGCAGGACCATTCCCACGTCCCCATGTGCTCATTTACATCATCAGCCTTGCCTAAATATTTCCAAGTCCTACAAGCTCAGACTGCCAAGGAAAAGGACAGCATTACCATCCAAACATACACCACTCACCAAGATCCTTTAACCATGTGAGCAGGAGTGGGGACACAGGAAAAGTCAGCCCTTGCCAAATTTACCTTCCTCCCACAGCCCTGTGAGAAGGGCAGAGCATCAGGGATGTGCCTTGCTCAAGCTGCCCTTGAGAGGTTCTGCTCCTTGTCCACTTGAGGATCCCTCAGCAGCAGTTCCTGACCTGAGCACAAGTGCCATCCATTGGACACACAGCAGTTTTAATTTCTCCCAGCAGGAGTTTGTACTGGTTTGACTGAATTTGYTTTTAAATCAGGTCTGCTTCAACTGGAGCTGGTCTCCTGCTGCAATTCAGATATCCCATTACACAGCTCRTCCCAGCTGCCAGCTCTGTACAGCTCCAGCAAATGGAAAGTTGAGCAGTTCATGGAAAAAAATGCTTTTATACACAGACAAAAGCCAGATTTGAAAAAGCCTGTCTTCTATAATCTTGTGTACAGAATTTACCTCTAGGTTCTGGTGCTTGGTTAAAYAAAGGTAAGGAGAGGCTGGATGGGGGGTTGAGCAATCTGATCTAGTGSAAGGTACAGGGGGCTGGAACCAGATGATCTTTAAGGTCCTTTCAAACCCCAGCCATCCTGAGATTCTARGAAAACTCAGAAGACAGCACACTTCTGGGCATGGAGCTGGATGCAGAGCKTTGCCTGCACCTCTCCTCTTTCAAAGCAACCTTCCTGCTCTCCCACTCCAACCCAGCCTCTTCAGTGAGATTCCAGTTTGGCATCCCATGGCTCCAAATAAACCACCCTCTTCTTTTTACMACTTTTATCTCCCTCAGCCTAGATCAGACAGGGCCACAGGGGAAAGTGCAGGAGCCCACCTGCTCTAGCAGCAGCCAGGTCAGCTGGGATGTGTGTSAACAGTCACCAGCACCACCAGGGCTCTGCTCCAAGCCAGCAAAGAGCTCTGTCAGAGCTGCTGGAAGGACAGAAGCAAGGCAGCACATTGTACTTCTGTGCCTTAAACACACTGTAACACTGTACTTAATACTTCAACACATGAAATATCATTTCTGTCAACAAAATCGGTGTTGCAGGTCCACAGCCGATTTTATTAGCTAGATGCTAATGGAGCTACAATACATCAGSTCCCATTTTAAAAGTTGCAAATAGTTTATAAAGGCTTAATCAATCATTAAATAGGTGTTTGAATAAATGGCTAAATCAATCATTATAAGCCCTAACTCTAAGTAAGCTATTGGACTTTGTAATAATTTGCAATATCTCCAGCTGAGATTCCCACACCTACGTACAGGACCCCATCATGTTACAGATCTGAAAACAGAACATGCAATCTATCATTTCTTAACTATTTTGCATAAGCTTTAATGTAAATATAGACCATATATTGCCACAYTCCATGTAGGTGATGTTAAAAATACAGATGAAACACTGCAGAGCACTAAAAAGCTGTCCTTTGGGATGGCACTGGAGAATATTTAATAAAGGGCATAAGCTGCAGGCTAATTTCCCTGGGGTTCCCATTTAGAGCCTGTGCAGTGAGAATCCATCACAGACAGCACTGATTCACCCAGATCTGAGAGGGAAAACCCTCTTCCTTCCCCAGTGCAGCCACCAGGACATCACCTTTGGTAAAATGAAAGAGCAGTGCCAACAACCCACCCTCCCTCTCTGTGGGTACCCAGCAGTGCATGGAGAGGGAGGAGCAGAGCTGTCCCCAGTGCCAGAGCATCCCCAGAGCTCCACCCCAGCCCCTCTCATGAACCTGCCTGAGAAGGGTGTGATCAAGCTCTCCTGTTTTGATCCTCATGTAATTCATGCCAGGTAACTTCTGTAAATGCTGTTTAGCAATCCAAAAGAGCAAGAGATGCAGTTTAACACAGAGTGATACATAAGGTCACTCACACCCTGCAGCACCACTGTTCTCTCTGGCACACCAACCCAAAGGTTAGCTATCAGCAGGTATTCAATTTCAAAGTAAAACAGTTAAACTTTAAACCATTTAAAGTCTGTATCACACCCATGTGTGCTAAGTAGAGAAGCGGAAAGCATCCTGTCCAATGGTTTAAAAAGATTTCAGGTCACTGTCCCTTATGCAATGAGAGTTACTCAGCTGGATAAGATCAGCCATTAAGCAGGATTACAAATTTATCTTCCCTCACTAGTGTGATCTTCTACTAATAATGGTATCATGAAAAATAACATAGAAWATGTTTAAAGAATTGCCCTTTGACACAAAATGCTCACATGGCAAAAGGCAAAATCTTGTCTTTTAACTGCAAGGATGCTGCAAAGAACTGAGCTGGGCAGAGAGAAAACAAAACACCACAGCCCTGGTGTCACCACCAGCACGAGAAAACTCTGGCAGTGCTGAGACCCTGCAAATCAAACCAGGGGCTCAGCTGGGAGGGAAGATGTGAAGCATCAGCAGCCAACTCACCCCAAGAAGCTGGGATTTGATACATTCTGCTTCTGGTGGCACCTTTCTTACATCTAGGCAGGGCCTTCCTGCCCCAGGACAGTAAAACTAAATACAGACACAGTCTAAGACATCCCTTGAGAGAATTAAGGCAATTTTTACAGTCTCACCCCCAGCCCCAGTGCAGAGCACAGTGTGGAACAGAGGCAGCTCCAGGATCAGAGCTGGCCAACAACTGCCCCACACCTCCCAGGGTGGGGACATCCCATTTTCCATCCCCAACTGCACTGACACTTCAATCCCATCCCACTAATCACTGCRCCAGGGAACACTGGACTACTCCAGCAATGACATCATTGGCAGATTTGATTACAGTGCTGATTACATCATCACCCACAAGAGATTATGCAGCTTTCCAAATGGCACCAGCAGCTTCTAAATAGCTTCGGAGGAGGAAGCCACGAAGGACGTATAAATTTCAGAAGTCTCAGGTTGTAAGTTTAATGGAAGAACTTTCAACACTATCTTTTGGAAATATCCGTGCATGGACAAACTATTTTCACATGCTGATGCTCATGTCAGTGAGCCAGCACACGTTCAGGAGAATATTTTGGTTTCTGGAGAAGTCACAGGCACGGTGAGTGAGGGCTCTGCGTGAGCGTAACCAGAAGAACGTCACTGCTGGGCATGGGGAAACAGGCAGCCCCAGATTGGCCAAGAGCACAATAAGGAATGTGTGTGCTCAACCATCTCTCTCCAGGGTGGGAAAAATACTTTTAAAAGCCTATTTAAATGACTTTCAGCAAAGATAACGAAGTTTAATAACAGGAACTCAAATGAGAGGCAAGCACCCGTTACAGAGTCTGGCACTGTGATCCAGGAGCGTGAGAAGGACACTGTTTGGCTGTCCCCATGCCACACACCAGCATTAGCTCTGTCACGGGGTGCTGCTGCTTGCTCAGCCTTCCCTCCTCTGCGTGGACTATTTGCAGAAACAGCATTAAAGCAACCATCAAGAAGATGCTTAAAAAATGCAGAATGACGTTCAAATGACATCTATCCATAAATCAGCCCAAACCACAAACATCTGAAGAAGATTTTCACTTAATCCAATTTACTGTAATCTCTCTCTTTAGTTAAAATGACAGAAATGTCAAAATGGGACTTTACTCCTCTGTCAAAGCATCTCATGGTGAAAAAGGAAAATAAGCAGGCTCTCGCACGCAGCGCCACTTATTAGGTTAGAGATGTCAAAACTGTACTTTGATTCTCACTATTAGCAGTCACATCCACATGCTGTGCCCTTCTGTTGTACTTCATTTCCCCCAAAAGTGAGCACACAGCATATGCTCCATGCCAAGCATCATCCAGGCAAAYCCACAAGTTTCCCATTTCTGTTCCTGATGACCCTTGTGCTCCTCCCTGCCTGGGAGCAGGCACACCCTCCCAGATCACAMACAAACAGTCTTACTTGCCATCAAAGCTCTCAGGAGGACTGTGCTCTGCTGCTCCCAAAAAATAAAACAATGACCCAAGCCTGCTCAGCAGACCAACCTCAAATTGCTTTCCCCTATCTCCCCACATTAATTAGCAATTGGAGTAATTGACTCTCTGCCTGGGAGTTAAGCACGTGTGTGTCCACATACATATCTCCATGTGTGAGAGTGCGTATCGTTTTCCCCAGTGGTCACAAAAATTAAGTCATATTCCAAGAGTCCAGGGAAGTGAAAGAAAAATACCTACTGTCAGGAGTGGGGTCTTCATGCATTATTTAACAAGAACTCTGTTGGCAAAACTGGTGTTGTTTTTATATAAAAGCTAATAGAAATTGTACCTCCAGGTGTCAAAACACTGATGGTAATTCCTGCTGCCTCAGACATCTTGATGTTTCAATTTTAGCAGTATGAGGAGCCTGCAGGGAATCCAAGAGGGTAAAGTGCTTGTACTCAAAGAGAAGCAGAGAGAAGGAGAGCCTTTTTATTTCTTTATAAAGGGCTCAGGGGAACAGTTCTACTCACTGGAATTATCAGATCTGGTTCCCCTGCTCCTTCCCTTCCTTGAAAGAGGAAAGAGCAAGATAGGCTAACAAGGAGTGATTGTATTGTGTCGACAGAGAAAAAAAATCCACGAGGCTGCTAAGGAGAAGTGAAAAGACAAAGAATTGGTGAACAGAAGATATCACTGGGGTGCAGCAGCACAAGAGCAGCTGGAAGTAACMGGACACTTCAATGATCTCCTGGGAACAGAAAAGCTGCAATGGAAGAGCAATTTTAATACAGGTTGGGTTTTATGAAGTTTGTGACCAAAAGCCCAGTGCCATGTAGGACCCCTCCCTCCCAAACTTCCACCTGTACTTCTCCAGCCCATCACATCTCCACAGAGCAATGACAGGGCTGTGAAACAGTAAGAGACACATCAAGAGTCCTCTCCCTGACCACCCCAGAATGTACTCCAGCCAAAATCAGAGCCACAGCAAAGGCACCAGGCAGTAAAAAAGCGCTGAGATTTCAATAATCAATTATGGCACCTATGAAATACTGGTTTCAGGCCAATGCTGCACCTGAAAACCACAGACAACACAGGTCACTGTCCCCAAGTACCCCAGTGGAGGCTGTGGGGAGGAGGGTACAGCTCTCCAAACCCACCCTCCTGGGCTCAGTGTGTAGCAAAGCCCCAGGTTCCACCTCCTGCTCTGGGCAGTCCTGTTTCCSTATCGCTTCCACCATGGGATGGGGAGGGGGACAGACAAGGAGAAAACAATAGCTCAGGAATCCACACACAGCTCAGCATGGAGTTCAAGGGAAAAAGAAAAACAGCTTCTCTAGGCAGCCACTCAGCCAGGGACACAAAGGTCTTGGAGAGATYCTTCATTGGGTCATGAACTTTCGCAACCCCATTACAAAAACAGCGCTGAGGAAATTCCCGAGGAAAAGTAAATGGACACAAGAGCAAGCTCAGACAAGGAATGCCAGGACTGCTGCTGGTCCCATTTCACCAAAGCCCATGCCCAGTCTCCTTCCACCTGGCAGCCCACCAAACAGCACGACCACCCCGTGGAGCTGCACCCAAAGCACCCCGGATCCTGCTGTGCCGGGTACCCGGAGCACAGCAGGGCTGGGCAGTGACCAGGGCACTCCCTCCCACACCCATCTGACCCTGTGAGGTTTTCCCAGCCATCTGCACCAGGCCCCCTCCCCTCTGTGTCTGCCCAGGTATCACTTACGGCTGACTAACCCTTCAGGGATGGGCGGCCATCACTCCCACCCGCTCTCAGAGAATCATTTGTTGCCTTCTTGCTCCTCCAGCCATGTCTCACAGCGCGTGGTATAAACTTTAAGAGGCAATGACCTCATCGGAGCTGGGAAGAGGGAGGCGGGGAAATTGGCTACTTGCCACCTTCTCATTTTTCACATAAGAAAAATAATTTATGAGTGAAAGCCCATTTTATTCATCTGAAAAAAAAAAATCCTACTAAAAGCAGCAGGCCTGCCTTGGAGTGCATCACTCACACAGCAGCTCCTGGAGCAGCACCCACCTGGGGGGATACAGAGAGGGACCCCCAGCAGTCCCTGCACCCCCTGCCCCAAGAAACAAACCCCCAGACACCTCACTGATCCACCAACCCCACAGAGCACATCAGGCTACAGAGCAAGCATCCCTCCCCTCTCTGGTAAGGCTGGCTTCCGTTAAGGCACAGGGAGGGACTTCCAGCTCTCTCTAATTTGTAACTCCTCCAAAAGGGCAATTAAGCAGCCAAACCGTAGCTGTGACTGGGATTTCAGCTCAGCTCTCTGCGATGAGGCCATCAGACAGGGCTCTGCAGCGAGCAGGAACTCCAAGGCATGTCATTAATTTTGCCCAGACATGTATCACACCCCATTTCAGAACGCACACGGAGCGTGTGTGCGCTGCTCTGCAGACACAGGACACACAGATCCTGCACACTCACACATTTTATATACTCGTATTACTTATGTTATAGATTCACACATACATTACTCATAGCTCCTACGAACAGAACATACAGTTCATCTTGGCATGAATCCCAGAGAAAGGAAAAAAAACCCCAAAAACCCCTGCAGTAACAAATCCAACTTGCATTGAATCCAACAGCATCTGTGGTAGGAGTTAGAGCAGTATTATGGATCATTAAATGATTGAATTATTTTGTGTAACACACCCATGCGTCTCTGATAACAGCAGGCAAACCTGCTGTTTCAAGGGACATTTCCCCAGGGAAAGCATGTCACCACTCTCCCAAGTTCTTACCCATAACTGTGGGAAACTGTGGAAAAAGCAGCTTATTTCTGCAGTGTGCATTCAACAAGCTGTTGTGTACATCAGTTCCACTGAGGCACCCCTGTGTTTCAAGACAGAGCCCAAATATGTTCATCTGGGACTGCAGCTGCCCTAAGAAGTGCAAGATCTCTGAGTCACAAGTGCTGGTCAACACTGGAGTCTGCTCTCAAGAGCAGTATGGCACAGCAGTTGGGATATTTCATCTGTACACACCATACAACAGTGGCAAGAAGGCAGATTAGCATGGACTGAGAAGGTAACTCCTTMGTAGGATGCTGTGCAATGAAAGAAAACTTTAAAAAAAAAAAATCACAGCACACTGCAGATTCTATACACCTTTGTAACCTCTGCAGCAAGTTTGCAGCATATCAAAGCATTCTTCTTCATCCCCTCTAAAAACRGGCTTCCTTCACTCTTTAGAGCTTTAGACCCAACGTTAAAGAGATTTAGAAAGTCACAGCTGCRAGATTTTCATTTATTGAAGGAGAACTGAGCACGATGAGGAGCAGCACAGCTCAGCCCAGCTCTGACTGTCCCAGCACAGCCCCCCTGTCCCACCCGCAGCATCCCTGTCCCTGCTGCCACCTCCCAGCCCAGCTAAAGCCCCATCTCACCATCTCTCCTGGAATCCCCACCCCACCACAAGTGTCTTCCCCAGGACTACAGGACCACCACCCTCAGAACCAGCAGAACCACCCATTCCCAAAGTTCTGCAGGAGAGTTCTCCAGCAGTTACTCCCTGTATGTGACAGCAGCACCAGAGCAGCAGCTGCAAACTCCCGCCGGCCTGACCCAAGTCAAAACACACCGAGCGCCGCTTTCCAGGCAAACCCAAATTACAGCATCTTCTGCTGACTGCTCCAGGACGAACAAACCCACATTAATTACAGGCTAAACTTTGCAATCCACCTCTCAAAAGCACGAAACATCAGCAAAACTGCTTTGAWCCCACTGACAAATCCCCTCTCCAGCCGTGCAAGACCAAAGCGTCTGGGAAAAMAATATTCCCAAACTTTTTCTCTCCTTTTCCCTTGTTGCTACCCTCCCCATAAAATTACATGCTCCCCGCCAAGGAGGGCTGGAGGGGAAAAAAAAAATCACCTCAGAAAGCAGCAGGGGCTCACAAAACCTTGCACTTCACCTCCAGCAGCAAGCAGCCGGGCGAGCGCAGGAGTGTGTGCTCAGCCTCCAGCACTGAACGCTGCTTCTGTGTCGCCGGGCCAAGTCCCAGATTTTCAAAGCAACTTCTTTCTGCTGTGGCCTAGTTTAGTTCTCCACACAAAATGCCACCAAAACAAAAGCCTCCCAGCCAGCCGGGGGAGGGAAGTGGGGGGTACTTACCTAGCAGCATCCCCACATCACCTCCTGCATCTTTAGCAGCCACTCTCTTAACTTCAAAATAAATAAATAAAGCGAGGCCACACAGCCTTAAAACCAATCTGGAAATGAAATGGAAAGCCTGTAATTATTTCTCAATGCTCCTGCCAGTCTCAGCCTATAAACACAGTGGATTACATAAGTCCACCCCTCCTGTTTTGAAGCCAAAAGTATGAGCTTTTCCTCCAGCTCTGGCAGCAAGTAATAATTCCTCGTCGGCATGGCAACGCTGGCTGGCTTCCAGCAGACAATGGGCGAGTTGAAATACTGCTACGGCCTTTTTATAGCTTAGCTCTGAAAAACCTCTAAAATATTAGCTATCTGATGGCTAACCCAACTTGACAACCTCTCCTCCTTTAACCGTTTCCTTCCTGCACCACCAGCAGGAATTGCCCAGACGGTCCAGGGTCACGGGCCAGTGGAGCAGGGGATGCTCCTCTTCCCAGGGACAGCACGCAGGAACCGTTTCCCATCTACTRGATTTGTTGATTTGTCACAGACACAGCATCTGCACTAAGTGCCACAACCCCATCTGGGCTCTTCTGGGGTTATTTCAGTCTGTTACTCAGCAGGTACATTTGCTCTGCTCGCTGCCTCCAGCGAGCTGTGTGCGAGGTTCTCCTCCAGCTTGCCTGGCCTGAGAGAAAACAGACCACAAAATAACACTTTGTGCATGTGGTTCTGTCACTGCCCTCCTGGGCGAGCTGCGAGCAGGCTGGTGGGGCCCTGGGTGTGATATGCAGAGCTGCAGGGAAGCAAGATGSTTCACAAATTCTCCCTCATCAAATGCTGGGAGAAGAAGTCATGTGTCCTTTTGGGACAGCATTGCAGGGATGTCCTGGAGAACCAGCTGCACTMGAGATGCCCCTGCCCCTGTGGCAGTGTAGGGCAACCTGTCCATACAGCTGGGGCTTCTTCTGAAGCTGAATCAGTTAAAAGCAGTAACACATCCTGGCAAGACTGAGAAACAGCAGCAAAACTCAAACAGAAAAGAAGCAGACACTCAAACCATCATTAATGTCAGTGGTGTAGGAAGACTGATGAAGTTAAGGAGCCTTATGATTGTGTTTCAACCAAATCCTACTGAAATGAGCAGCTAACACACACACACACAGAGCAGCCCCCAAGATCATGGGAAGTTAATATTTACCCTGACTACCCAACACTCTGTCCAGGATGACCCCAGCACCTCCACACCCTGGCACAGACCCGGAGCACCTGAAGGCCAGCGGGCCCCAGCTGCATTTACACCTCTGAGCATGAGCTCAGTGAGTGCCACTGCCCTGAGGAAAACTCACCCCGAGGGCTGGGAGATCCTCTGCAATTTGCTGAATTTTGCAAGTTAGCAAATAAGCAAAGAAAACAAGAGAAATTAAAGGGAAAACTGAAGAACGGCAGAGCCAAGGCCACCACAAAAAACAGAGTTAACTCCATTCTCAATGCTCAGTTCCCAAAACAGTGTTGCCAGTGTTCACAATCCAGCTCCATTTCTGGCAAGAATGCTGGGAAACCCAAAGGCTGCTGCTCTGCACTGGTGGCTCTCCATGGCCAGCCCTCTGCACACAGCAGCCCACTGCCCCCGATCTCCAGGAAAGACTGGAATGCACGACCCCTGGGAGTCTTTAACACTCAAAACCAGAAGGCAAACAAAAAAAAGAACATTTCTTTCTAAATCTCATTAAGTTGCAGAGCATGATTATGATTTTCTAATGTGCAGAGGTGATAACACTGCTTGGAGCTCTAGTTCAATTAATTATTTTATGGGAATAAACATACCAGGAGAGACTAAATGCAAACCATAAAGGTTCCTTGGTACATGTCAGGCTCACAGCTGCTCAGCCTTTGATACAAGGCTACAGCTCCTAATGCCACAGAAGAGCCTAATTCCCACAGCAAAAAAAAAAAAAAAAAAAAGAGAAAAAAATAATCAAGCAATCATCTCAGCACAACCCAGGATGCAGCACACCCTGGCAGATGCTGGTTCCTATACCAAAGTGTGCAGGATGGCCAAGAGCAGCAGCTGTTGCTGCTGATAATTAAATACACGTTATGCTACCAGAAAGCCAAGCAGAGCCACACAGGAGAGGAGAGAAAACCAGACCTGTCATGGAGCATCTACCTGAATCTCATGAGCTCAGAATGGGCTGAAGAGGTGCCAAACTTAAATCTCTTAATGTTATTTTTTCTAATGAGGACTCTGTCATATGATTGGAATACTTCTGTTTTCTTGGTGCGAATAATAATTTAGTCTCTTTTYAATGGTAAATTTTCTGGGTTTCACCCCAACAGTCACAGGTGAACACAAGCCACAGAGAACCCTAAGAATTTCCATGGGGATGGGACTTAGAGCTGTGTCTGTGGCAGTCAGAGCAGGACTATCTCTTGCTCCTCTATTGCAGTGAAACCTCAATGTGCCTCAGGACACCTTCCTGAGCAGGCTGCATTTGATCCCAGTCTCCTGCCCCCTTCGCCCAAAACCTCCATCCCAATTTGCTGTTACCAAGATGACATCTAAGAACATGACTCTCCCCAGCCTGAAGAAAAACCCCAAGCTATTAGGGAAAAGCAAAGCTGGTTTTCCTGGTAACATGCCATGCGCACGTGCCTGCAAAGACAGCACCTTAAGTGGGCATCAGGAGTCACAAGAAAGAGAAAATAGTGAAGTCAGGGCTAAAACATCTGGAGAAACCTTCCTGCTCTTACACAGACCAACCTCTGTTCTCTGGGTAAGGAACACCCAGCCCCACCATGACCCCAGACACRGGGATGGATGATGCAAGATGAGGAATAACAACTACAAAACCCTGCTGAAACTTTAAAATGGCATCACACTACACGCACTCTTCCAGCTTAAACCCTTAATTAAACAGACTATTCTTTATGGTGCTGGAGCCACTCCAACTCCCATTGTTAAATTTAAAATAAAACCCCAAAACCCCACAGCATCTGTAAGACATTAGAACATTCAATACCAACTTCTTTACTCAGCTTTAAGACATCATTTAATATTTTTTCCCCTCAAACCCAAATCTAAGGTTTTAAAGGAAATAACCACCAGCACCTCTTACAGAATGCTGGGGTTTTTTGGTTTGTTTTCTTTTTTTTTTTAATGAACCTTCTGCAATAATATCCTTGACCTTTAACAATTCCAGACCAATTAGGTGCATGTTTGATCATGTACAGCCTCTGGACAGACTGCATGGCCAGGGCATGTTCAGTGCTGGGTGTCAGGATGAAGCAGMCTCTGCAGCCTGAAAGCCAGCTCCAAATACAATCCATTCATGTACAGGGACAACACAAGAAGGCAGATTTGACCACAGAAAATCACTGGGAGCACAAGAAAAATACATTAGAAAATCAATTTTGATCAATGCTAATAAAGCTGGAAACACAAGCCAGAACCTTGTTGTTCTAACCTCCATTATTCCAAGGTGGGTCTTCACTTCTCCWGCTCTCCCTGGAGAAGGAGCCACTTGCAGCCACTTACAGCTCCTGTAGCAGCCCTCAGGTGGTTCCCATGGCCTGGAAAACACATGTTCAGCCATGCCAAGGGACCCAGACATGGTGACTTTCCTGACAGGACCGGGAGAAGAACTTGGGCTGAATGCCAACCTCTGCAAAGTCAYGGGGAACCTCTCTTCACCCATTCACTGCAGGGAGAGCAGGATTACAAGCTGAAATATCACCYGTTAGCAACCTCTGAAAACATGCTGGCAGGCCATGACAAACCAGGTTTCCATAAAGCTCCTACACCTTTACCACCACTGCTGATATTCCTCCTGCAGCCAGTTTCACAGCCTCTGACACAGTCTGAGGTGTCAGGTGGAAGAGGAGATGACCCMAAGATTAGCAAAGTGCCCAAGGTGCACCTTGGCTCCACGAGCAGCCTGCCCAGGTGGGGGTACCAGAGCAGGGACTGGTTCCACCATCAAACAGGCAGCCTACACACCAGAGTCAACTGCACGGGCACTTTGATCTCTGCTCGGCTGATAACATCTTACCTGGGCCACATCCTCGGGCACTCCTGCCTGCTTGCTCACAGCAACTCTGCTGAGCCAAAAACATTAAAAGGGCAGCAAGGTTTGCAGAAAATCCCAGTAAGTTCTCTCCAGCAGTTCCCACAGTTAATTAAACTGTTMAAGCACACAGGATTTAAAGTCCATGAAATTAAAAAAAAAAAAATCCCCAAAAGAAATACAAAAGCTGGACAATTGGTGGAAGCAGGTTTGTTTGATCAACTCTCCTCCACCTGCSAAGCAATTCTGTGGTCTCAGTAAAAAAATCCTTCAGGCAACTCAGTCCTGTGTGCTGATCCTACCTTGSAGCTCCAAGTCTCCTACACCCACAGCTGCATGGCCAGGGCTAAACCATCCCTCTGCTCCACAAGCCAGAGCCTCCAAAAAACACACCCACCCCAGGTACAGCCACACACTGGGCACACCTGCCTCCAGCAGAGCCTGCAGCAGAGAAAAAACTGCAAAGGCCAAGCCACATCCTTCAGAACAGGCTCCAACGTCAGAAAATTCTGTTAACACAGGCAAAACAAAGGAAGCATGTGGCACGTACGTAGGAACCAAAGGATGTTGGATGAGGAACACAAAGAAGGGAGGAGGTGGAAAAAGACGAGTCATTCAAGGATCTGTGCAAAAAAAAGCTGACATTACGAGGTAATGCCTCTCCAAGTGGATCAAGAAGTCCAGTAGCAAAGTATACCCTGCAGACAGTAGAGAAAGGAAAAAGATGTCCAACAAATCAGAGTAGGGAAGTAGCTCATAACATCTTTTAGTGAAACAAAGTGGAAGGGAATAAAAATCAAACCAAGAAACTGATCCCAAGCCGTGCTTTACTCCAGTAAGAGYCTGCTCTGTTTCTGTGAGTTCTGGACCATGTCCTTGCCAAAAGCTCTGCCTAGGCAATTTTAAAAAAATATTTTAAAAGCATCAAAAACTAGACCTCTGAAAGGTATAACAATACAGTGTGCAGAGCCCTGAGCAACCTCCTAACACTTGGGAGAGAGCTGCAGACATGTAAGAGGCCACATGGACAAAGAGATCCTGAAAGTAAAGCAAGAACATGGTGAAGATACTCAACAGCAAAGTTATAAACACAGCAAACTCCTCAAAGATAAAAAAAAACAGCTAGCTCAGACTGGATGTGGAACCAGAAGGAAAGATTAGTGGAAACACAAATCACTCCTGTGCAAGCCAAGGAGTCAGGGAGAAATTGGAGGACAAGTGTTCCGCCAACCAACCGGCAGAAGTCACAGGGACTTTGAAATATGGCTGGAACCTATGTAAAGCTTGTTTTTTAACTCAGGAAATGATAAGTTCATAGCCATCCAACCACCACACCAGTCCTCTTCCAGAGTATTTCMCATTTCCTGATTTTCAGTCTGAAAAAGAAATATCCTGTCAAGAAAAAAAAAAAGTCCAAATAAAAAAATCTAAACAAGAGGGCTRTACCCAGGCCATGCAAGTCAGCTGCTTCCCAAACACACACCACTGTTATCTGTTTATTCTCAGCTGGAGCTTCCCCTCCACGTCCACCTCCTCCCTCCTTTCACTTACAAACTGATATGCCATTTAAGATCTCCTATCTGCTGGCTCTGCCCACTGCATCCTCAGCATTTAAAATAAGCTGTGACAAGCTGGGTAAACCCAGGCACTATGAATAYTGCAGAGCAGAGTGGCTGAGGGGTATTGCAGTCTAGTCATATGCTTCAGTATTTTGTCCCCAAGAACTCGGCCAATCCATTTAGCAATGGAGCAGGACTCTAATAATAGACACAAGGATACACAGGAGATAAATGTACACAAGACAAAAATAAATCCCAGCCTTGTTATAATTTTAATACGGGAGCTAAACTGGGAAACGATAAATGAAGACTGTTTCCACAATTGAGTCAAGAGGAAAATTTAACTCCCAACAGCCCAAGAGTGAACACAGACATTCAAAACTGGATAGGAATTCTCAGGAAGTTGCATGGGCATTAATCCTAAAATAAGTTTTTCATTATTTCAAACTACACCAAAAAACCCAACACTTTAAAGAAGCAGACTTTAAACAACTGTRCATGTTCTCAGTCATCAAGCTGTGGGGCCACCATCCATCTCAAAAAGTTGCTCTCAGCTCTCTGTAAGTGGTTTAGCTCCACAGCAGCTCATTCTAATCTCAGTCAGTGATCTCAAATTGAAGTTCTAATACATGCATATACATCTATAAACTCCTACATACATTTTTCCTTTATGAGCTTCAGCCTGTCTTCACTCTACATGGTTAACCACGCTCCCCCACAGCCCTGCCTTCGCTTTACAAAACAACCTCTGGTGTTTATGAGATTAACTATTTCCCCATGGAAATTATCTGAGGGATAACTCTTCCCTTCCCACAGGAATACCCAGAAGAGCCTCAAAGATTTCACAACCTTAAGCCCTGTGTCATCATAAGTTATGCTTTTGCACACACAAACATCTTCTGTGTGATCAAACGAGGAGGCAGAGCAGGGGCTGYGGCCAATGTGATGCTCTGATCTGACCCCTGGCCAGATGTCTCCAGCCCAGAGTTTCACCCAGCAGCTCTAAGACACTCCCCAAGCCTCCAGACAGGGGAAACCACAATGTTCTTCAGCAACCTGCCCAGCATTCACCACCCTGCCTGTCCATCCAGCCCCTCCTACGTGTGACCGCGTTCACAACCAGGTGCTCCAGCCCTGCATGGAAGTGGCTTTGTGACATGGCTTTGTGACATGGCCATGCTGGGGCCTCTCACAGGACAGCTGAAGGGGACTCCAAACACTGCTGGTAGTCCTCCCATCTGATTCCCCCAAGCTCTGGCTCTGCAGCTCAGCATGCACAGGATCATTACCCAGGACTGACACAAGATGACCCAGAGCAGATCTTCCACCACATTCAAGCCCATCCTCTGCTGAATGGCAACTGCTTGATCCTCCCSTCCTCCCTTAGCAGCCATCCCTGCCCATGGCTTCAAAGGTCATTAAAAGGCTGAGCATTCTCCTTCAGGTGACTCCCAGATTGCAAGGAAATCCATATTGGTAGTGGAGTAAGATTGGACCAGGCTAAATTTCACTGCATGTTTATCTCTGCTCAAATCATCCTACTAAAAAGGAGAAAACAGTCATGTTCCAGATAGGAGAGACTTTTTATAGCCAGCCATGGATATCTGGCACGCTTTACTGAAGGTCTTTCATCATGCACACAAGGTATAATGCTATCTAGTAATCTGAGGAAACATCCATGGGATTTTCAACCTCCTCTAGAAATTGAGATTCAACAGGAAACCACAAATACACCACGCAATTAATTTTTCTTTACCAAATGTTTCCAGTCATGTCGCAATTTTAACAGTAAGCAAACTATTTGGGTTCTTTCCAGTTCTTGTGCAACAATGTTCCTCATTTTTCATTTTATTTTTTAAAGAATCTGGCTGAGATTATTTTTTTTTAGAGGAGAGTTTAAAACAAGTTAGGAAGTCAGTGTGAATAGATCATACTCTCCCTGTTAAATACTCACGCCACCACCCCCCAAAGTTTCCATACCACACAGCAGAGGTTTTGTACAAACAAAGTAAAGACTTTTCCCWGCTAAAAATACAGCAAGCAGCCTAAGAAATAAGAGCAGAACAACATCTCTACCAACACAGGCAACGCTGAGCTATCTGAACCACATAAATAAAAGTCTCATTCAAACATTCCCCCACTCCCCTCCCARCACCATTCCAGGAGAACAAAGAAACATTAAGTCTTACTTTCCTGGTGTATATTTGATCAGACCTTCTGTTAACACAATATGACAACAGCAATGAAGGGAAGAATATCACAGCTACACAACCGTCTACCATTCCCCTTCCTTCTGCCGAGTCCGTGCTGACGCAAGGATGGAGCAGCTGCTGTCTGTTTTTAAACAGCTCCATATTTCATAAGAAGCTGCTGATTTCTGAAAGGACAGAAAACCCAGCCAACGGCTTACAAAATAAGAAGCAAATTAAAGCAATTCAGGACACACTATTTAAACATGGTGTCCCTTTGCTCAGCCTCACTCCAGCGTACCACCACAGCTGAAATTCCTAAGACGTGTCCATCCTCTGTCTCAGCCTGCTCCCTTATCACCACAAGCACAACTTTTAAGTATTCATCTAGCACAGAGCAGAGGACAATGGAAAATCCCTCCCACAGCTCCAGATAAAACAAATGCTTGAAATATGGGAGAAAACAAACTTGTGTCCAGCTTGATGCAATCACAGAAACTACTTCACCAGATTAACATAACTTTCCTCTAGCTGTGTGTTCTGCTGCKGAGGGATGCTTTATCAACAATAAACAGACATTTGGGATGGAAGGACTCTCCTTGAAGGACACAGCCATGTCTCAAACTTTTGAAAACTTACCCCCCAAAAAAATATATAGCTATTAATTTATATTTAATCACAGATGTATCAGGTATCTGGGAAACCTCTCATCACCACTAAAATTCCACATTTGGGTCTYCTAAAAAAATCTGCATCATAGCATACAGGTCACTGAGTATTAGGACCTCAAAAGAAAGAAGCTTAAAGCTTTTCTGCTCTGACTCTGCAGCTCTCACTCTGGCTGTTAAAAGCAGTGGGTTATAGCAGGCGAGTCCCTCCCGAGGGGCTCCAGACACCCGCTGTCTCCTTTCTACTTAATAGCTGCTGTAAGAATCCTGCTTTTTTAGCTGTTTGTGTCATGCTGATTAGCTTGGATAAGGGCTTGGGGAAGGAGTAGGGAGAAGAAGAGAGCATGTAGGGGGAGGAGGATTTAAAGAGGGGAAAAAAAAGGCTTTCATCTGCTCTGATAATTAGCAGGTCATGCTGAAAATGATCAGCATCCCTTTAACGCAACTGCGCATGAAATGTGCAGAGCCCTGCTCAGGTCACTGCACCCATGCAAATCACTTTGTTATATCCCTCACTACAGCCTGTGGTTTACCAAACTCCTCTGCCTTCATAAGGACTCTAGCCAAGATCCTTCTACCCCCACGTGGGAGATGGGGGTCACAAGGGTCTCCAATCTTGCTGCTCTGTCACAGGAGCTCTGGGCATGGAGGTGCCAAGGCCAATCAAGGACTAATTGAAGGTTTGCAAAAGACCTCCAGATTCTCTGATGAAGCAGCACAGGGGGAGCACTCACCATTCCTGGAGAAAATGCGGTTGCATGATCCTCCTGTTCATCATSTGGAGGTTTTCCCAGGGAAACTATCAACAAGGAGGAGTCAGACTGCCCTGAACATGACAAAAATCTTCTGTCGTTCATCACCTGTAGCTGCTGTCCCAGGTGTCTCCCTGCAGAGCATTTATTGCTTCATGCAGAACAATCTCTGCCCAAAGCACACTGCCAGCTGTGGGTCCCCAGGAGCACATCAGGCAAGCTTGGCTACTACACTGAAGACACCATGTGGGACTTTGCACATAAATCCTGGTGCAAAAAGAACAGTTGGACAGGGGGGAAATTCAAAAAGCAGCCACAGAGCTCTGGTCACTTGGGCTGTCCCTCCTCCCCACACCTTTTCTTCAGAAAAGTCAGGAGTCATCTCCTGGAGGGGCAGGACCAGTTCTGCTGGAGCAGAGACCCTTTAATCRATCTGCCCTTCTCAAAAGGAGCTGAAAAGATGATAATGACAATGACAATTCTTCCTCTGATGTACTCACATCCTTCTATTAAGGACACATTACCTCAAAGGTCAGTAATTGCCAGCCAGAGCCAGCTCTGCCTTGACAACCCATCTTCAAAATGCACTGAGCGCCTGAGTGTGCCCAGGACAGGGAGAGACTGCCCTCAACGTGCTGTCTGGAGAGAGGAGAATTCCTTCTGGTGGCTCTGATGGCTGCATTTTCTCAAGTGTCTTCAATTTCAGCAGCTTTTCCTCACTTCAGAATTGTTCTTCTGCCTCAGCTTAACGTTTATCCCCAAACTGACACACACCTTCAAAGTGCTGCTGTTTGAAAGAAGCCCAGGAGGATGGAAATGAAGAGATTATTTTCAAATAAAGAAATGGGATAAATCATTGTCCCCAGGGTTACCAGATGTGCCATCCTTCTTTGTGGAAACAGGAGCAACTTGCCAGGCACCAAAGGGATGGGAAGGACAGGGAACAGTCCCACCAAGGAGATCAGTGGGGCACAGGGACCAAGGAAACAGCACCAAGGCTGGTCTAGGAGCAAACCAAAACCCTCTGTAGGAATGTAAAAAACCATCATATAATCAGCAGAGACTTATCACCCAAACTCCTTCCACACATCTCAGCAAAACAGAAAACAGCAACACTGCAATGGTCACAAGGGCATCAGAGAGGAGCCAAAGCAAACTGAAGTGTAATACACATCCCTCAGTGGTACCAACATTCACCTGGGAAAGGGGAAGCTCCAGCCAAGAGGGCAGTGTGSAGTTCCTCAATGACAAACCTACAGCAATTATTAGAAAGGCATCATCCATACATAATTTTGAATTTAATTTAATTAGGCACCCTGCTAACTTCATTACTTATTTAACTGGACTGCTCATTCAATTTACATTACTACTGTTCCAGATAACTGCTCCAGGCCCCATGCAGTGGGAAATGCACAAGAGGACACATTTGGGAATGCTGTAGCCCCAAGCCACAACTGGGAACGCTGTAGCCCTAAGCCCATCCCCTGMCACTCAGCATTTCTCCTGGGACAAAGGCATTGACCATATYTAAGGTTTCATTTTTCTACCTGCGTGCAAAGAAGAAGAGCTCAAAGAGTTAAAAAAAACAGACAAAAAATCCCAGGTAAAACCCTCAGATTTATCATTTTTAATGCTTGTGTACACCAGTCAAAGCATCAGCCTCCTACRCAGTTGCCAGATTCTTCTTTTTCACCTAAGAAGTACAGAAAAATAATACTGCACCGGGCTTGGGGGAATATATATCAGAGCACTTCACTCACCACCCAAGAGCATCTGTATAAAACCTCTCCAGAACACGACACTTCAGGTCAGGACAGAAATCAGGAAAGGTCTCACGCAAGCAACTGCTCGTGCCACACTGCTGGGCTGGGGAGGTCAGCAGCCTGCAGCCAAACCTTTCACACCAAATCAAAGCCAGAACGAGGATCCAGCGCCCAAAGCCTCACTGGTCAGTGTGTGCACCCTCCTCCCCACTGTGACTGCTTCAGACAGTCACATCCCTCCTCGTCTGGCAGCTCTGCCTGCCCTCACCAGCTGCTCAGACACAGCAGAATTTTSCCAGGCAACTTCAGGAGTCTCCTCRGAGGACTGAGTCCAAAGCCTCAATTCCCTGCCTGATCACAAGGGATGCAGCAGCATGGCTGTGAAATGGAAAAGAGGCAACAGCACCTCAAGCAGATTCCTGACACAGCCTCAAGTATGTAGGAAGATACCTCAGCCTTAGACTGCAAGGTCTGTCTCAGRAAATTAAAAAGACATATTTTAAAAGATCCCTGACTGACAGGAGTAAGAGAGTGTGACATGGTACAGACACCAGCCTCAAATTAGGCAATCCTCTGCTGTGTTTGGATTGAGGTTTTTTAATTCCTTCAGCTCAACATTTCTTCTTTAAATCCAACTGCTCTGAGAATTCTGACCGTCCATTTAAAAAAATATGTGAACAAAAAGCTGGAGAGCAGCACAAAGCCAGGAGCACCCCAGGACAGCCATCCATTCCTTGTGCAACAGCCCTGTTAGCAGGGAGGTGCTGTCACCACAGGGCCTGCACAGCCTGCCACGATCATCATTCCCTCGGGCAGTGTCTTCAAGACACTTGTGACATCCATTTTTCACTCTCCAAATCAACTCCAGACCCAAAAATAATTTAAGAACTCAGGAGTTCAATGTAATTTGCTCCAAYCAGTGCACAAGCCCTGTATGAAGCATCAGGAGTTCAGAAGAGTGCAGACCAATCCTCACCTGGCATTTAGGAATCTGCTACATCAATGGAAAAGATACAGACCCACTGATAGTGATTTTTTATTTTGAGGTTACCTGGTAAACAAAAGGACTAAAAATATCCCTACAAAGATCAACAAAGATCAACAAGTCATGAAACCAACACGCAACCAACAGCAGTAATACCTCAGTCRCTACAAAGCCTTCAAGAAGAACCAGCATCAGAAGTGATGAGTTTTCCAGCTACCTCCCATGAAAATGACACTGTCTAGTTCACAACCCCCCTCTGATCTTGTCTTCAGGAAGAAACCTCTCACCAAGGCAATCTAGTATTTGGTTTCATTAGCGTGCAAGTGCAGCATGAACCATTTGCCTGTTCCTTGTGAAAATAAAGTTGCAAAATGATCTGCACAGCATTAGGGGAAGTGTAAGCATTCCAGTTCCCATCAGTGGGGACGGAGACTGACAGTCCCAAAGCCATCTCTGCTGACCTATCCTTGTAGAGTGGTGGCAGAGGCAAATCACTGCAGCAGAAGCAGGACCAGGCTTTGCTATCTGGCAAGGCTGAAGTGGCAATATCAGCATTATTTCAGTCCTCACAAGGGGAAGGGATCACATGGACTCCATTGAAATACAGGATCCTGGCAATTCTCATTTCCTACRGCAAACAGTTCTCAGGGGCCTCCTCCAACCTCCTCCAGCAGGAAGAGGGGAACTTCCAACACCTAATCGCTGACATTTAAGAATGTGAAGCCTCAGCCACCAAGTTAACACTGCAGCAGGGAATGCAACTAACAGGTATACAGTTGCAGGCTCCCAGACTGTGGATTTCAATTTACAGTTTAAAAAAAGAGAGAGGAAACTAGCCTACAAAAACAATCAGCTTTATCTGGGCTATTTATCACACAAACCATGTGGCCACACCATAATGTGAACAACTGTGTGGATTACGCATTTTTCCTCCTCTAGCAGTGTCCAAGACATGCTCACATCTGGAATCCTTTATGTTTTAAATGCTACTTCTGCCTTCTCCCTGGTGCCAAAAYGCCTCGAGCAAGCAGCACACCCATGGGGGAGGAAAGGAGCAGCAGAAGAATCGGTAAGGTACCAGAACACTTCAGGTATCCACATGATGAACACAGCAGTAACTGGAGGAGCAGACATCCACCAGTGTGCCTGTAGGCAGAGAGGCTGTGGCTCACAAGATCACCACACTATGTGAAAGTTGCTGTTCTCCTGTGGCTAACAACGAAAAGCAAAGTCACACTTCTCCTAAATAAACCCAATGTTTGTTATTTCTGTTCCTTTGTTTGCTATGTAGAGCTCTAAAGCCAAGCAGGAACATTTCCTGCCCAGCTAATGTCATTCACTTAAAACTTACCAACCTAGGCTTGCACCTGGACTTAGGAGTCACAGACAGTGTCACAGGCAACCCCTGAGTCACACAGCACTCCACAAAGACCCAAAAAATGCCTTACAAGTCCTCTCCAAGGCTGCCCCAGCTTGGCTGCTGCCATTTGAGGTCCTTTTAAAGCMAGAACTTTGTAATGCATCTCTCGCTGCTCTGGGAGACAGCGTTAAAACACAAAGGCACACAGTGCTCAGGCTAATGTTTCCATCGGCTCAGAGCCTGGGTTTTTTTAAGGGCAAAATAAAACCAAGCATGTCATGATGATCCTGTGCACAGACACTTGGGTGCCTCAATCCTTTGAAAATCTCTGGAGATGCCTGAAAGTGCCCCAAGGACACACACACACAAACATTTCAAGGGAGAAGCGTGTCAAGAGGTCCAGCAGCAGGTCTGTAAGAGATGTTTGTCCTAAGAACTCAAGACAGAAGGCCATGGGAAAGCCCTCTGCCTTCAATCACATGTGGGCTGACCCTCTCAAGCCTGCCCCTTGCCTTTGCTCCAGTTACCCCAGCAAAGCCCGGGGTGACCCCAGCTAGCCTTTCGCTCTTTGCTTTCAATGTCCAGCCTTCAAAGAAACCTGACCCAAAGTCCAGCGAGGTTAAGGGACAGGCACACGCTGACGTCAGTGAGGTCCCTGGATAAGGTCACTGCAGTGTTTGCCTTATCTTCAAACTGGCACTGCCTGGAAGCCAAGGAACAAAGTTAACACTGATCAGAGGTTTGCTGTCTTCGCCTTTCCGAGGCCCAGCCTCTCTTCTGCCACACCCCTGGCAGGGCTTGGGCAAGAGGGCACTGGAATTAGAAAGCTTTTTCAACCATCCAGATGGATTTCTCCACATCAACCAACCATCATGCCCAGRCTTAGAAGTCAAACCCCAAAGGCAAGACAACAGTCTGTGGGGAAAACTGCACACAAAAATGTTGGTGCRCGTTTCATCTCGCGGGCCAAGGTGCCAAAATCAAGTCTCTAAAAGACKTGGGTTCCTCAGAGGTTCAAGGGTCACTGCCAGCATTGTCTACCAGAAACAGCAGACGTGACCTCAGCTGAACACAGCACATAACGTTGGGACTCACAGTCCCAAATATTTGCCTCCTAAGGCCAGAGGTTGCAGAGACGTTATTTACTTTGAAAGTTTCATTCTACCCAAGGCAATTCTTGGGCTGCAGTCCAGAGACATTTACCTCCTGCACCAGCCTACCCTGCCAGAGACACCAGGAATCCAGTTATTCATCAATCCCTTAGATGAAAAAAAAAAAAAATTACATCATTACTAAAGGCAGCTCTTTGATAGAAACTCCCTGAAGATCCTCACGTGACAAGAGACAGGAGCTCAGAGACAAACACTCCTCTGCTCCCATGCCAGAACACCTGTTTATTTCTATGCCAAATTCTGATGGCTCAAAAAAAAATTATAAGCCATCTTTCTCACTTGCTTCTTTTGAAGATGATGGATGCATCTGGTGGGAAGCTGAGCAGCACACAAACAGGCCTTTCTAACACCCCCACAGCCCACAAGCAAGACACGCAAAGCAGTCACTAACAAAGATCAAGTCCTCATAAGACCTGAAATATGAAGGGATCATACAGAACAGCATTTCTGAGTATTTGTGTACTAAAGCTACTTTTCTACAGCAGCCAAAAAACCCAGAGAGCCTAAGGCAGTCCCAGGCAGGACGTGCAGGCTCAGAGTGAATGTTCACATTAACTAACAGGGAAAGAGAGTGAATCACCCTCCTCCCCTGTAAATAAACACGTGCAGCTCAGCACAGAGGCTGGGGCTCCCAGGCCTGTGTAACCTGCCCCAGGCTGTCGGTGTGGAAAGGGATGGTGGCTCACTGGGTGTTAGCACAGCCTGCACCCAAGTTTGCAGAGCCTTTACACAACACAGGAGGCACAGCCAAGGCAGTCTGGGGGCTCACACTGGGCTGTGCTCAAGTCCCCCAGCAGCAGCCTGGATGTCAGCAACAGTCAGAAGCTTCAGGCATTTCTCAGAAGGAAGTGCCTTGCTAAGAGCAGCAATATGGCCACTCCAGGAGTCTTAATCAGAGTTTTAAACAAGTCACTGCATTGGTAAAGGTCCATGACTGCCCTAAGACCAGGACAACCACTGAACATCCACCAGTAACCGTGGCACCAACAAAGACCGAGGTCTTCACCCAGCCCTCACTCTATCTGTAACACCCCAAAAGAACTGTGTGGTCATTCTAGGACCCTGCCCAAGGCCAGCAATTCCTAGAGCAGAGCCTGAGGAACAAAAGCACGTTACCAAGCCACAGAACTGCACTTTGCAGTGCTCACAGCATCACACCAAGCCAGCACAGCTTTACCAAGAGCGGCTGCCAAGCTCTGCCCACGCCGGTGCTGAACGCGCTCCGCAGCGCTGGAGGCGTCCCCAGCCAAGCCCATCCCAGCCAAACCAAGAGAAGGTCACCGAGGGGAGGGCGGCAGCTCTGCAGAAAATGTAAGGCATTGTTGGGAAAGCAGCAGGAATGTGGCACAAAGGTAACTGCTACAGCCTAGGGCCGCCAGATGAAAGCAGGATCAATACTGCACTATGTTGTTCAACCCGTTTATTAGGGGGGAGGTGGAGATAAATGAGGATTTGAGTTGCCAAAGGGTACACTTTCACCCCAATCTGAGTCAGCCAGAGCCGAGTTCCTGCCCAGCAACACCACCGCAGCCAAGTGATTTCAGCCTTACASTTCACTTCACCACAGAACACAAAGAGCCAGTAACCCAGAAGCGATAATGGAATAAACTATAGGTCAGCGACCAGGAGAAAACACACCATTTAAAATTATTCCAATATTGACAGGCACAGGAAACAGGCCTGTATATTTATTTGTTTGTGTTAACCAGCCTATCTGCTCAGAGGCAGCGCTGAGCCAGCTGCTAAAATTACAAGGTTAGATTCTCAAAATCTGTGGGGGAACTGCATGATGCCAGCACACTCTTACAGCCTTCAAAGCACAGCACTGGCAAGCAGGACTGAGCGTACATGTGATCAGCCCTAACACAGCATGCACACACTTGCTTATCAGAACATCAGCAGGCGAGGGTTAGGGGGTACCTGAGCACGAAGCACAGCTCTGCCAAGCTGCCTTTGAAAGCCTGGCCTGTAGCCAAAAGGGAGAGCACAAACTGATTCAAAACACTCAGCCAGGAGCCCAGCCAGGCTCATTTATAGCTCCATTTCCTCTCAAGGCTGCTTTTCCCTGGAAAATGCTGCAATGGCAATTTGCACCTTAGGATTAAAGATCACTGTGGCTCTGTTGCAGCTGAAAGCACCCAGAAAAGCCCCTTTCCCCTCCCAAGTCTAAGGAGCATTTCTTCCATTGCACGTGAGCAAAGTGAGGAGGAAGAGGTGACACCAACTCCTGCACAAGCACCAAACAGGGAACATTTCAGCTGGAGTTCACATGGCACCACAAATCAACCCTCCTTCCCCAAAATGGAACAAGACAATGTGAGTTTGGCAGGGCAGTTCAGACAGGCAGTAGGCATTGCTCCTGGCCAACCTCTTGCTCCACTGAGTAAAGCAAAACCATCTGCACCATGAGCACCAAGCAGAGCTCTGAGCCTGCAAGACCAAAGAAGAATTCTGTAGGACCCGATGCTTACACCTCAACACACAAGTAAGATTAAATTACAATTACAGTTAAATTTTAACACATTCAGACACAGAGTGTCAATTCCAATTCCTCCTCTTTGCAGAGCTGGCCAACCTCCCCACACTGAATGAGATCCAGAGTGTTCTTCATCCATGCTGGCACCACCACAGSCATGGCTCCCTGTGCTGACCAACCTGCCCAGGCAGAGGCAGGCAGTGCCAGCAGCATGGCACCAAAGCATCAATTCTCAACAGCAGTGAAGGGAATGCAAAGCCAAGACTGATGACTTTTCCAGGAGAGTACCAAGGAAATAAATTACGCTGCTTCCAAAATCCGTTTTTCCTCAAAAATACTTGCTTACCAGAGGGGAAAGACTTCAAGGCTGAATTTAGTGCTCAGGAAAAAGACTGGATTAAGAACCCCAGAGAGCACTTGCTCTGTTTTTTCTCCAGCAGAAGTGAAATAGAGCTGCAAATCCCAGCCAGGCAGATCTCCTGCACACCACCAAGGGCAAGTGACCGACAGGATGGGCCACAAGGGAGCTCAGCTTCCCAYCCCAGCCTCCCCTTGGCATCTTTCTCACCACTGCTAACAAGGCCACTGCAATTCCCACCAGCAGGAGAAGCACCTGCCCATTAACAACTGGACTCCTGCCACSCTGTGCCATGAGACAGCTCTGGCTGCCCACTGCCAGCCCTGAGCCTGGCAGATCCCACRGCCGTCTGCTTCCCTCCAGAGCAGGATGAGAAAGCACAGCCTTTGTTCAGTGTCTGCTCCTTCCTCTCATTTGCTTGGGCAATAACCAGCAGGTAAACAACACCCAGCATCTGTTTACCAACAAAGACAACCCTTACCTTTCAGCTTTTATTTCTTTGCTTCTTTTCTTTTGTTGTTGTTGGGGTTTTTTTATTTGTTTTAATTCCAGTAAGAAACAAAGCCTTAACCCAGCTCAATAAAGCACTGCAGAGCCTGGCTCAGCTCACTTTGGCTAGAGGCAGATCAATAGCTTTCTTATATCTCTCTGCTCTGCTTGGGAGGGAAAAGGGGCCACTTCTTTCCCAGCCAAGACATCTGCACAACGCATCTATGTGCTGTGAGCCAGGACCCCTCACAGGGAGAGCTGAAAAGAGATGAAAGAGTGCTTTGGCACAGCAGAGCCATCTCCTCTCACCCTCATCTCTGCTGGCACTGCCAGTGCCTTTTATGTGGGAAAGTTTTCAAGTCCGGTTTGGCCTCCCAACCACCATCAGTTCTGCACTGGTTGGTTATTCACAGTGGGGTGGGGTGGGAGGAGGGGAAAAASTCCCTTGGAGCAGAGGTTCAGACACTCCAGGTAGGATTGCACAGGCCTCCTGTGCTGTCCAGGCAGCTGCTGACAGAACTGATTGTACTGAACATCCATAAGCTTAAAAAATGAGCTCCAGAGGCACTGAGGAAAAAGCATACAGGAAAGGCAGCCCTGGAGTCAGGAATGCCTCAGTGGAAATCCATCAGTCCCCAAAGCCTCCCTGAAGGTCATGATGGGTGGCTGCTGTTTCTTTGGGGGAGAGAGTGACATCCAAAACAGCACCTGTGCAAACATCCCTGGGCTGGGGAGCTTTGACTTTTTAAAGTGAAATGAGCCTGGACCAGCCTTTCACCTCCACCCATCAGCCATCCCTGGGCTGCCACCATGTTGGTCCAGGAGAAGCCAGCTCCATACAGCATGCTCAATCCTGCAGCAGAAGGGAGCTGACTTCACAAGAGCAGTCACCAGCTACCCCAGCAGTAAAGCATAAACCCCCACAGCTTTAAAATAACAGTTCACATAAACCCATATTCCAAACATGAACAAAGCTCTGTCAATTGCATTAGGCTCTGCCTTATCCATCATGTTTACAAGACATGTGAATGCTTTCTAAAGAGCAGATGCTTTTCAAGTTTAATAATTCAACCGTTTAGAATTGAGCACTGAAAGACCCTGCACGCGAAGAAATAAATGCACGCACAACTGAAGCCTTTGCTGATTTTCAACTTTTTTCCTTTAAACAGAAACTACCAAGAATGCCAGAAATGTTTGATTCTGAAGAAATGACTGACAAGGAGGATGTCTAATAAATGGAAAGCATTTGAAGAAGGAAAAACAAGAAACAAGATGACCCTCAAACATATTCTTGYGGGACAACTTCTGAAAACCACATGAATAAGTAATGCAGGCTTCCCTTGAAACAGCAACAGCACAAGCTTCAATGGGCAACGTCACCAGGACTCGATCTCTGCTGCAGATCAAATGCCACACAGCAGGAAACAGCTGACACACAGCTCAGCCCAATTACATACAGTGCCCTTTGCATACAGGGCCTCCTCTTTAATGCATCTTCAGCTCTGCTCTCTTTGCTGGCAACCAGCCCCTTGTGCCCCTCGAAGGRAAAAGGCAAAGCTGGATTTGTGCACTCTGCCACGCAGCCCAAGGGAACACAGAGCTGGCATGTCTCAGGCTGTCTAACCTGTGCTCTCTCTGCAGGATGTTCAGCAGCACAAGCACAAGATGGAAAGCCACAAAACACCCCACGGCTAATCCCAGCTCTGATAACATCTTCCTGGAACATGTCACTTAAGGTCTCCAAACCTCAACTTCTCTATCTGTTAAAAAAAAAAAAAAAAAAAAGGAACAGCAAAAAAAAAGCTTTGCCAGTGCAAGGGCTAAATGGAAAACACCCATAAAAAAGATTTTCCAGGTGTGCCCCACACTCTATGTACTCACTGTTATCAGGGCTCAGACTAGGAACTGTTCAGAGCCTGAACTATTTGCATTACCTGCTAAAAACAGTGCAGTCTGTTGCTAATGCTCAATGCACGGTATTTCCTACACACCCATCTCATCATCTCAGTCATTTACACCATGACTAGTTCTTTTACATGTACTCACACATAACCACCTCAGTTTGGCATTTACCGCATTATCACTACAGAGAAATGACTGCAGGGGACAAATTAATTACCTATGCAAAGCAGGCTGAGAATAGTCAGCAACATACTGTACCACTGAAATGCCAGACAAAGCCTCAAACAGAACTTCCCTCATGTGGAGGATTATAGGCTCTACCCACAAAGGACTCAAGTGTCTTGCCTTATCTTTTTTCCATTTAAAAGGAAAGAGACTTTCCTGAAAACCTGATAGAAACATGCCTTTACAGAACAAATGCAAATGGATTAACACACTTATCAGCAGTAGGCTTGAGGGGAGGCAAAAACATACTTCTCCTGCTGCCTAGATATTCTAAGATGCTTTTAATTAAATTATAGAACATCATTAGCTAATTAAATATTCTGGTCCATCATTACACATCCCTACACCTCCTGCTGCCTTGCAGACCCCCACGGTCTGTGARCCACAGAACTGGTCAAGSTGGAAGGGACCAGAGCAAATCATCTGGTCCAACCTCAAGCATGGTGATCCTGAAGACCATGGGACAGGATTGCAYCYACAAAGTTCTTGAATACTTCCAGTGAAAGAGATTCCACAACCTCTCTGGGCAACCTGCTCCAGCAGGTGGTCACTCATACAGTAAAGAAGTTCTTTCCTCACATTTAGGTGGAACTTCCTGTGCATCATTTTCTGCCTGTTGTTCTGTTGGTTGGCACTGCCAAGAGGGAATCCACATAAGCATTTCAAAGACATGGGCACTCTAAAGGGAGTTGTAAAAGAAAATCTCACTGCTCTTCCTTCCTCCACAGGCCCAGTCATACTTGATTCTGGGACACAGAGAATCCCCCTTAGGCATCTTGTACACAACCCTGAGCAGCACAACTGCCTGAGCCCAAAGAGCAACAGCTCAGCCACACTTCTCTGCTGCTCCCGAGGTGATGTGGAAACACAGGTCCCTCCCTGCTCACCCATCTGACCCCCAAGGGAAGCAGAGCCCCCCAGGTCACACAATCCCCCAAGAGTCTGCACAGGCAGAAGGTCTCACAAGCTGTTTGGCTTTCAGCCTKGCACTGGCTGAGGGGTTTAACAAGTATATTCCAAAACACTGCCTTGTCAAGTTCTGGATCGTCAGCGTTAAATCCTTGAGCAACCAAGTGAGAAATGAACCTGCAGACWGAGAAACGTGCCTCAGTGTTCTTCCTCTGCCTCGCCCTCTCCGTCAGCCAGTGCATGTTTGCTTTTGCTTCTAAACTTCACTTCTCTGTGCAAACAGTCTGCTATGAGAGGTATTTGCTCAGTCCACAAGTTTCCTGCATTTTTTGTSCAGCTCTGGGGCCTGATCATCAGGCATTTCCAGCTCAGAAATCCAGGCTATGAACGACTTCAGCCCCACAGAGTGATGCCTCAGAAGCAGAGACACTTCTGCACACAGTTATCTGAGGACCAGAGCAAATGACAGGGATGCTGCAGACGACCTCAGGGTGTCAGAGCCACAGGGCAGCCCAGCCCTTTCACCCAGGAACAAAGACACCCAAAGCACTGCATCTTTGAAGCCACACTTGAAAAACATCAAGCAAATCCACAGCACAGCCTTCTCTCTGCTCTCCTGTCTGCCTACCTACTCCCAAAGAGACTGTGCCCTTGGTCATGCTTTGTAGGCCGGCCACCTCTGAAACTCAGCCTGTTTAAAATCAGCTTTGATACCATCATCTCTGTTCTACATCAGAGCTTTACACCACACTTGCCAYCAGTCCATGTGTCCTGGATTTGTGTGCCCAGCCTATGGAGATGTGGTAACTTTCCCTTTTCCAAAGGCCTCTGACACCCACATCTTCAAGTATTTGCTGCAGCTCTGCACGACACTGCTCCGTGAGGAGCCTGTAACATGTCCAGAACACTGAGCAGCTTTGACCTGGAACAGCACCAAGCACAAAGGGTCCTCAGCAGGCTCTGTATGCAACAACAACACAACAAGGAACACTCCAGCCCAACAGAAACCCAGGGGACACAAACAGTTGAGCAGGATTTGGTGGATGGAGGTTATTAGTACATTACAAATAGAACAGAAATTCAGGAAGCAGTTATCTCCAGAAAAGAAAGATTCATTTCCTTATGGTGCTTGCAAATCACACTGCTAACTTCAGATCGGAAGAGCTGGTGCTCAGTAGAATGAAATTAAGCATGTTGGATCACACAGGACACCCGAGTGGATAATAGCAGAAAATTAATGGAAGCATATGTGCCTCAGGCAGAGGACTGGAAGACCAGCAAGAGAGCTGTGCTCAACTAAACYTCACCATGATAAATGAAAGCCAGAAAACATACTGCAAATGCAGAAATATGATGATTAGCTCTACACCGGAGGTTCAACGTCTTAAACATTAATTTTCCTTCTCCAAGAGCATCACTCCCAGCCAACATAAGCACATGTACAGTTCTCCTTCAGAGACAAAAGGGTACAGGGAAAAACAATCACAAACTTTTGGAAATCACTGGCCTCACACAAGGATTTTATTCCTGGATCATCTCCAAAGAAAACCTTCCAAAACAACAAATGAAATGGGACTGTAGAGACAAAGCAATCTGCCACTTAACTCTTGACAGTCAACAGCCTGGTACTTGGGCACCTGGTGACCCTCTGGCACTGCACAGCTCACCTTYCCTCAGCAAGGAAAATCCTGAGCCAGATCCTCCCACCTCAGCACCACCAGGGTGGGGKTCAACAGAAAGTACAAGGCACTAACACTGACTCAGGCCACCATTCCATCAGTGCTGCAGCAAGTCTGTGCCCTTGTACCACGTACCTGACTGTTCCCACCGCCCCTGCCACGCCGCCTTCTCTCCTCCACCAGAGCATCAAGTACTTTGCTTGCACATTTCCAGCAATCTGTTGTTTTCACTGATGCCAATTCCCTCCTTGCAAACCTAAATCTTGGAGTCTCCCTATGACTTGCCTTCACAAGAATGCTAATTAGGYCTTTACTACCCCCAGGCTTTCTGAGAGAACACAAGCATCTGCCATGTGCACTCCCACTCCAGCTATGTTTTCCCACTCCAAATCAACAAAACAAGTGTGTTACTCGGTCAGTGACATGCAGAGGACACARCCAGATTTTTAAGAAACCTGGGAAAGGAGCTGCATCACCCACCACACTTCACTCTCAAACTCCACGAGGAACATCCCTTCTCCTCCAGGAGACCATGCCCCTGGTGAGAAGCTGCAGTGCCTGGCTGTGTGCTGGGTCCTTGCTCCAATGGTGCTGGGCTCCCTCAGCATTTCCAGAGGAACAGGCTGCTACCAAACCTCAGCCCACACACAGGCTCTCCAACCTACACCATTCCCTTCCCGTGACACCCCGGTATTTTTAGCAGGAGGTGCACAGAGKGAAAGGCAATCTGCTCCCATCAGCTGGTCACACTCATTACATCCACCCAGAACTGTCCTTCTCCAGACAGCCCACACCCAGCAACACTCAGGTTTTCCAGCCAAAGAACCTATTCAAGGACAGCTGCCCAGGTGGAACCAGCTTGTTTCTCCTGCTCATGTAGGCTCTTCACTCCTTCCCAAAAAGGGGGCATTTCCCAGGACCAGGCTGCCCCCAGCTCTCACACACAAATGAACAGCCACAGAATAACATGAGGRGGGGACTGCTGTAAGATCTGTCTCCTGCACACTTCCTAGATGACAGACATGCCCTGCAAATGCTAAGCCCTGCAGGTCTCACCTTCTGCCTCAAGTACAAGAGAATGCAACACTCCCTGCCAGACGTAGGGAAGGTGTCATTCTGAGGAGCAAAACCATCTTCAYACTGAAGGGCCTCTGATGCAGGAACCCAAACACACTGAAATAAATAACCAGGYATGTCAATGTGAATTAAGAAGACACCACAGGTCTCCCAGTTTCCAAACAGGTAAACCATTCTGATCCTCCTTTTCAGCCTCTCARTTTAGAAGATGGCTCACAGTGGCCACCGCCCACCTCCAGAGGGACTGGACATTTTCCACAGCTTATCTTGTATTATGCTTGGAAAGTAGGGAGCTGAAAGATAAGGAAATATACTCAGATACAAAGAATGTGGTACAAGTGGCTTTGGGGGAAGCATTCTTTAAATGCAGCATTTTACAAGCAGAATAAATCCTAGACCATGTGGCKACAGCCGAGCTGCACGCAGCTGCTGAGCCAGCTATCTCTTTCTAGGGGCAAGACTAGTTCCCTGCATAAATGGTTCTTTAAACTTTATAATGCCAACTGCATGAATAGGACTTTTATGGATTCCTGCAGTGACGCACAAAGCCATCCTCAACATTTCAGAGCTGCTCTGTGAGCCCACACGCTAGCTGCCTTCACCAGAGCGCTCAGACCCCAGCCCAAACCCAGAACTCTTCCAGGAAATCTGTCTCACCAGGGACATCCTGCTGCCTCCAGGAGGTCAGCCCTGCCAGCAAAGTTTGGTTAAAGTCCAAACAGATCAGACTCTGCAGCTTTGGTTCCCAGAGGCCACACCAGACCCTGTCTCTTATACACATCTAGATGTGTATAAGAGACAGAAAGTCCAAACAGATCAGACTCTGCAGCTTTGGTTCCCAGAGGCCACACCAGACCCTGCTCCACCACCACCACCCTTCTCAGACTGCTGCACAGGGCTTCTTTGTCCACACAGTTGTGCCTTGGAAGAGARGCACAAAGAAACTGAGATGAGCGTGTAATCAATAGGCCTCACCCTCACAGCTCTCCTGCTGCCCCTGCCATTTCTCAAAGGGAACTTTTCCTTCCTCCCTCCCCTTCTGTATCATCTTCCCTGGCACCCAAACCGACAGCTGTGGCTGTGCTAAGCCAGCTCTGGCAAACTGCTCTGTGGAGCTGACCCTGGCCGTGCCCTGGGACAGCAATGTGCCAGAGCTGGGACCTGTCCATGAGCTGCTTCTGCTGCTGTGGCCAGGGCTGCTCAAAGGCACCCTCCCACCCCAGTGGACACAACCCAGAAGCATGGCCACGGGACAGGCTGTGACCCCAGGCACACCACCACGTGTGCTCCCTCCTGCTGAGAGCAGACACAGCTTCAGGGCATGGAGGGAAACAGTCCTGCTCCTCTTACAGCAGCCAGGGCACCAAAACCACCCTGCAACAGATTTCTGTGGCTATCCAAGGARTGCCTCCCCCTCAGTTTCCAATACAAGAGCTTTACAGCCTGCTTCTCCTACAACTCCCTGCTGCAGCCCAATCCCACAGCATGTCRGTGAGCAGCTGGCACTCACTCTGCTGTTTCCAGCTGTGCTGCTTCTGCAGAGCAAGACAGGGAAGCCTGTGGTCTTTCCAGGACACGTGGGAGGCTCAGCACTCAAAGAGCAGAGATAGGCCCACTACAGGGAAGCGTGGAAGAGCTGCATCTTTGTGAAGGCTGAACAATCCCATCTGTCCTGCTGGAACTCCTCAAGGGATGGACACAAAGAGCACAACAACAGAGAGAGATAAAAGGTATGATCTCGAATGCGCCAGTGTGGCTGCAAGACACAGAGAACAGTCTGTACTGTGCTTTCAGGAAATCCTCTCTCTTTTCCATATTCATATTGATCCAAAAACTCCTACATGACATCTCCTCAAGCTCAATGCAAGCTATTACAGAACCCTGGAAACACAGACAAAACCTTGAAGACACTCTCACAGCAGATTTAACGAGGCTGATGGTTTATCCACCTGACTTTAATCTCCCCCGCTTGTCTTCAGCAGCTCTCAGTAACACACTCAGAGACCTTCTGGGACTTCTTCCATGTGCAGAAAAAGTGCTTTTCACTGCAAGACCAGGCTCTCAGGATGGAAATTCAAGTACYAAGGCATGGAAATACATACGACAGCAAAAGCAGCAGCTAATATCAGGCACATCTCACCCATTTTTGCACATGACAACCTAGTGAGCTTGACCACATTCACAGGGAACCTCCCTGGCCAGGGCAAGGCAGCTCCCCACATCACTCCAGACACTGTGAGCTCAACCCAGTCTCGCTGGCAACGAGCACAGCTCCCAGCTGCCAGGCTGCTGCACAGAAACCTGGCAGGGTATGTGGGAAATGAAGAAAATCAATACCGGTTGGGTTGTTTGCAAATCTGTTTCTACCCTCACCTTCCCGGTCTCACAGAGGACAACTCATTAGGTGCCTGGAGAGCTGCCAAACCCAGCTGGGCCTGAGCAAGCCATGCTGCAGGACAGATCCCCATAACCACAGYCTCTCTCCCCCTTCCAGCAGCCCCCTCCCTGAGATGGCAGGAGAA
Organism: Sporophila hypoxantha; assembly: GCA_002167245.1. Lineage (NCBI taxonomy): Eukaryota > Metazoa > Chordata > Aves > Passeriformes > Thraupidae > Sporophila > Sporophila hypoxantha. The sequence continues at coordinate 87,675 of NDFG01003841.1, forward strand.
AGTGGTGCAGGCAGCAGATAAAAAGGGTAAATATAATTCAGCCCCATGTGCACCTGTCCTCCAGACAAAGCCTGCTCCCGGAAGCCAGGCTGTGCCTCTCAGCGCACAAAGACGGGTCTAAATCTGTCTGTAATAGAGCTTTTCAGGCTGACTGAACAGTAATGTTCACAAGCTGCTCCCCTCAAGGGAATACTGTATCCTCCTCACTGCATTACCCCAATCAGAAAGATCAGTGAGCAGCTCAAAGGCAAAGGTGGAAGAGGCACCGCTGATGTGATTCCATTTAGAATCTATCAGAATATTTTATTCCTCCCTTTGAAAGCGACAGATTAGGTATTTCCACTTCTCTTTGAAGTCTGGCAGAACAATTCACACCAGTGGACCAAACACCCCTCACTCCTCTCCATGTGCCAGGTACTGCAGATGGGAGAAAAGCCCCTTTGAAAGCCCCCCAGAGCCACCCGAGGCAAAGCTACCTCTGCAATCAAAGGCCAAACTCCCAGCCAACAGGGCAGTGATTTCTCTTCATCACAGCAAGCTTTATTTCCATTCCAGCTTCTTTATTTTCAGAAAGTCTCCTGGAAAATTAAGTGTGGTACACCTCTATTCCAAAAATCTCTCCTTGGCAAGTGCTGGCTTCCCACTTTCTGGCAGACACTGAAATTAAATGCAGCCTCCCTGTTTATTTCCTTCTTGCTGGGGATATGCACATCYTTGCTGAGCTCTGGAAGCAATTTTTTAGTTGGGAAAAAAATAAAGATTCCAAGCTCCTACATAAACAATGGCTGGTGACGAGAGGAAAGACAAGGGTTGGAAAATTTCTCACATTTTATTAAAGCGTCTCTCAGTGCAGCAGATCAGACAAAAAGAACAAACCCAAACAAACAGACTGAAACAGCTGAATATTAAAATGGCACTGGAGGGATCAGCTGCAGCATCTTTCCATGGCAAGGACCAGAGCCTCCACCAGACAACATCACAGAGACACAAACAAGGGTGGATTTTGCTGTTCCATGGTACAGAAAAAGCCTTCTAGAAAGAAGGTGCTCAGCACAGACCCATAATGGAAAAGCAGAGCCCAAGGCTGTTGTACTTGTCAAACACACCTCTGCTGCTCTCAAGTCTCAGTGCTAGAAGGAAAAGAGGAAAAAAAAAAAAAAGAAAACAAACTTCCTGCACAAAAAGGGAAAATAAGCAACTTTGTCAGTGCTTCCTCCTGAAGCACAAATTGATAGGATCACACTGATCTAATCCAGAGGGCATTCCCCTAGAGATTACAACAGTCTCAAAGTAGGTCATGCTTGGGCTTGAGCTTCCCAGCAAGCCCAATTCTGACATATTTCCACAGCCCGTGTAGGTGCATGCGTGTTTTCCCCTTCCCTGCAGCAGCKCGCTGTGCCATGCTCGTTACCAGAAACACAAATCAGACAGAAGCGAAGTTTAGGGGCTGGATCTCTGCTTGGAACAGCAAGAGATGGAGCCATCCAGGCCAGTGATCCTGCTCTCCACACTCTGTTAGTGGCCAAGGGCATTCCCCCTGCCGGGGTTTCCAGGGGATTATGCTGAAATACCAAGGAACCTACACACTGCCCATAAAGGGGGAAGCAAGYACTGATGTTAACGGGACCAGGGCCRTGCTGGCCACGAGCTGAGCTCAGGGGAGAGCAGGGCTGGTCAAACAGACCTCAAGTGAGACACACTGAGGTTCTGGCATCCACACAGGGTCCTATTCCTCCCTCATGTTCCCCTTTCCTCCCCAGCTTCAGCACAAGGAGCTCATGTGGACACAGCTGCCACTGGTCCCCGCTTTGGATATTACACAAGGCTGCCCCTCCAAGCTGTAGCTGACTCCAGGCTCACCCTTTACCCAGCCARCCTGCTGCACACTTCAGGCTGGAACAAACAAACAAAACCCAGAGACCTTCACCAACCTGTGTTTCGCTCAACTACAATAAGAACTCCTCCACTTCTCCACTCCAGCACCTCTTCACCTCCCCCCTTATCCTGAACACCAGAACCACATACAACACATGACAATCAATGTTTGCAATCAGACCCCTACAAAACAAGGGATATTAAGCACAGCAATACTGTTGATTGGTCAGGACACCAGCACATCCCTGTTCACCCTCCATCACCCTGGAAAAACTACAAAACAAAACACCCATCCATGCCAAACTGCTTTTACACTCATGCACTCGGAGCCTTYCCCATAACTTTAATTTCAGATCCTCCCAGCTGTCACAGCACTTGCCTCATCCTCCAAGGACTACAAACACAGGCTTTCTTCAGGGTCCTGGACTGTTTATGTGCAGAGCAGGGAAGAGAATTGCATTTCCTGAGGCTATGAATGATTTATCATCGCACTGAATGCGGGAGGAGCGGGGTCCCAGGGCTCGCTGCATGACCGGAATCTCACAGGCAGGCTGCATCTGCAGAGATGTKTGTGTGCACTCCTCAAATCATCATTAACCACCAGGACCCTCAAGAGGAGCATTTATTTCCTTGGGATTGTAAGGGAGATGGCTGCTGAGAAAACAGCTGGGCAGGATTTAGTCCCATTATATCCGTCTATCTCATTCCACTCTCCCACCCCTCCACCTCTCGGGTTTAGCTGAGTACAAAAATAGAAATAATAATGAAAATTAAAATTTAAAAAAGAAGAAAAGAGAGGGAAGTGCAGTACATAGCACAGGCCAACTGTGGGTCACAGCTCTGGTCAGTGGAAGCACATGCAGCTGCACAGGGCAGGTTTTATATTTCCAAATACCTCCTCCCCCCCGGGGGGTTTAAGTACTCATCCCATTCTCCAGATGATTTGCGCAGCGCTGTAAATGCAGGTGTTATAAATAAACAAAAATATGCCCATGCTGGCACACAGCTTTGGGCTAGTAAAATGGGCATCAAGGATTCTTAATGAAACGGTTTTGCAATTCCCAGCAGTTCTGCATTCTCTGGAGACAGGGTGATTAAACAAATACACAGAGCAAGAGCCCAGCCTTGACTCCATCTATGGGAGTTTTGTCACAGACTGAAATGAGGCAGGAATGCCATCCCATGGACCTCCCCCAAACAGCTACACAGGCTGTAACTTAATATTATGCCTCTTGTTACGTGTTCATACCAAGAGGCAACCATATTTAATACAGTACTCTGTATCTAGGGATAAAGCAGGATGGAGCCAACCATCAATCACTCAGCTTCTCTTTCCTTGTAGGATTACACAGGCCAACCCTATGGCTAGGAAGTATTTATAAAATCTTTTTTTAGTTCTAGATACTTCAGACTTTTTTTATAGTTACTATAGTCCTCTATTTTCTGCGTACTATATTTCCATGCACACAATCCTCACCTCAAACCCACTCATTAAAAAAAGTACTGCTCCCTTGAAAAATAGTCCTCAGATTACCCCCAACTCACCCTCTCTCTTCCCCAACAGCTAAGAGTGGTGCCATCAATTACCCCAGCAAAAGCTCCCAGCAACCAGGGAGAAAACTGGAACTAGGAAGAGGGAGGACCAGGCAGGGGGTGGGTGGCCTTGGAGTAAACCTCCCCTACTTCCTACACTTGAATAATTTCCTCCTTCTTCCCCAGGCAACCCATGGATTAGATGCATGAAAGTACAGCAATTACCCTCTTCAATTACCCTAAAGACTCAGCAAGAATAAATTGTTTGCAATGGAGAACCCCTCTTGCCTTCTCCCCCCTCAAAGCCAAASCCATCCTCCATCATCTACAGCCAACCTATGAAATCTGTATGCTCTGCAGACCGAGACCATTGCTAAGCAGTCAGCTTTAATTTCCTTGGAGTCCTCCAAATGCAGCGCTGTGGCTCAGACAGWGTTATCCAGCACTGCCTTTGGAGGCTCCATTTCTCCTCTCTCCCTCCCCAGCTCACAGCCCACATATCATCAAATACAAGCAGGAAGAGAAGGGAGCAGGGAAACTTCTCAGCAAAACCACCTCTTTATTTCAGGTTTCTTGGATGTGGTGCAACACCAGTCTGGAAAATAAATCCTCACTCYCCACAGCCTCCTGAGCTTCCAAGGGCTGTTTGGAGAAACAGCACCAGACATCAGCTGACACTAGCAATTACATCCAAATAGCAGATACAAGTCTGTTATCGATCTGTTCCTAGAGGGAAGGACAAGCTATCCAGTAAAAAGGGGTGTCACGTTATTAAATTCTGAAAGGATAATAACCCAACACAGAGGGCACAGCTGTTACTGGTACACTTCAGGCTTCGTTTCCAAGCCTGACAGGGAGCAAAGATCAGAGTGCTTCAGTGTTCAGAGACAGGCCTAGAAATTAGAGGAATAAATTAACATATCCATATCTGAATTATTGGGCTAARGGGGCTGCAAGTTCTACTGGCAGGAACCGGCCTGGTGCTGCCAGTTGCTCCCAGCAGCTGCTGAAACCTCTTCCTAGCCAGTGCACAACACTCAAGAAGCACTTTGACCTCTCCAAGCTCTGCAGCTTTGCCCCAGAGCAGAAGTTTTAACAGCCCAAACACTTGCAATAGCCCATGGAAAAGGTGCAGGGAGGTTGTCTCCTTCAGTAACCTGAGCCAAACACCCTGGTGAAGAACAGCAACAGACAGCTCTGTGGAAAAGCCTGGATCAATTTTGCTGTGAAAAAGAAAACATGGCTCAGGGTAAGCGAACAAGCCACAGCCTTTCAATATCAGCAACTCAAAAATGGGAGAATTTAACCAAGCTGCTGCTGGGGAAAAAAAAAATCCACGAAGAGTTATCGATTTTTATGAGCTTGAAGTCAAGAGATCCATAAATTATTCACAAGGCAACAGAGATGGCAGATTTCTTGGACATTTCAGCGCTGCACTGCACAGAATTACGAGCTCAGATCATTTGGCCAGACTGTCCCACAACTGAGCCTTTAGAAACAGCAACAGTGATCTCCAAAGGGGGCCTCTGGATGTGAGACAGGCAACTGTCCTGCTAGCAGCTTGTGGGACATGCCAGGGGCTACAGGCAGAGCTGGACAGACAGAACCACAACAGAAAGTGGTTTCAGAGCATACTTTGAGGATTTTCCACCCCACTGCAGACAGCAGGTCTCCCTGTCTGCACTAACAAAATTACAAACTAACACCACAAATTAGAAGTGAAATGCACCCATATCCCTRCCCAAACAGACTTGGCCAAGGAATCAAAGTCCCTCCAATCATCCCAAAAGGCACTTGGAAATCAAGGTGTGAAGAGCACTACAGACACCAGTAATTATCTCAGATGTAAGTCTGGGCAGAAAACTCAAGCTCAAGAGCTCTGTGAGGTGCTCCCAGCTTCATCACAAGCCTCAGGTGCAGCCTCTGGCAACTCATCTCTCCAGGCCCCTTTGCAAAATAGAAGGCACCAGTTTTCCTCCTGCTGCCAGGGAGAAGCATTGATGCCCCCAGATGTGAGAGCAGCCAGGCCAGCAATGCCTCAGATCCTGAGCTCGTCTGCACAGATACTCATCACCACAGCCAACCTCTGACACCAAAACAAAGCAGTCCCTTAGATTTGCAGCACTCAAAGCACTGGAGACACCTGGGATTATCCCTTCACACAGCCAGAAAAGCAAGGGCTGAAACAGTGCTGCTGAGCCAGCCAGCAGCACACAGCCACTGCCTTCCACCRGCTCCAGTCACACCAGTCCCTGCTCCTGGCTGGGAACTGGGGGGTCTCTGGTTGAACCTACTCCAGAGCATGTAAAAGACCTCAGCACTGAAAGGACTCTTGTTTAAAAAGCAGTGGATTGGAAACTTCAGAACAAGGTAAGTTATTCTGAAATCTAGTGGGGGAAGATCAATATATTCTTTTGTAGGTAAATGTGGTCATTGGGAACACTGGAGCAGCAGCTCAGAAGACAGATTTTCTGTTTATCCACACCACCAGAAGCAGAAGTGAGAACAAAGGCAGCTGTCCTTACCCACTACCCCAACACAAACCAAATCCAGGATTCTGAGCCTTTAACTCACAGAAAAAAAAAAAACCAAAAACATAAATCTCACTGTGCTTGTGCAGAAAGAGCTGGAGGTTTTAAAAAGTGCTGGAAGGGAAGCCAGCCATTTGTCTTCACCCTTTCCAAACCCAGGTACTGGGAYGCCTGGCCAGCTGCCCATAACAGCACCTAAACCCAAGGCAGTGGTGCAGCTACAAACACCCAAATCCCCACGTGTGCCAAGGGTGAGCCAAGTGTGGGTTTCCAGCCCAAACCCCCCCTGCTCTGTGGCAAACCCAGCAAGATGCTGGAGGCAGGCTGATGGGAAGGCTTTGGGGCTGAGCTGGCTCACACTAATGACCCCACAGCAGGATCTGGCAGGCAAAGGCAGCCCCCAGATTTAGCCAGAGCCGCTTGAGTTTCAGATGGTGCAGAACAGCACATTGATCCATTTATCGTCTCTGGGTTGCCATGGAGACCACAAGTCATTCCCCACCATCACCACCCCCCTGCAGACCCCCCCACTGCTTTTCAATTGATAGCTGGGCACTGGGGAAGCATTTGCAGCACCGTGGAAATTAAATCCACACCAGAGGAGCAGAGGATTCAGAGYTGACACAGCCAAGGGACCTCAGCTTGAGGCAGTCTGTCCTGCCCTTCCCCACCGAGCAAGGCCAAGCAACCAGGCACTCCAAGCCTGAGTATTATGGGAAATTAACAATAATAAAGTGGGATTTTAATGCCACTCCATGGGCTCCCCTCTGACAGTTCTCACAAGGTAGCAGGGAAGAAATCTCTCTAAGTGCATGTGCCAAACAGGTTTTGGTGTATCTCAGAGGACAACTCCACCAGGGCAAAGCACCAAGGAGTTCCCATCTCCCCAAACAGGTAACATCCAGCAGGACAGCAGGCTTCTGCTTTTCATACAGCAGATCCACTCATGAAGGATCACAGCTGACCCTTCACTGAAGGGAGCAGAGCACGAAGCAACTTGTGCACACCACAGGCAGCAGGATGAGAGTGGGTGGATCAAACTCCAGGCATCTGCTGCTGGAAAATCATCACTTCTGGGTCTGTAGGAGATCCATGAGCCACCAACTCTGGGGGCAGCAGAGCAAGGCTTGAGCACATCCTGAAAGCCCACCCTTCAGGTGTACCTTCCCCAGCCTCTCAGCCAGGAAACAAAGAAAATACTTGAACTGGTTTTGGGGCAAATGTCCCAATGGGGTGCACACCACTGCCTCCCCACACCTACCCCCAGTCCAGGCTCTGGCACCACAAAGTATTCAGGTGCTGTTCAGCACTGTCATTTACTAGAACCAGATAGTATCACATTTCCTTCCTCCCACCCCATGTAGGATGAAAAAACACCATCAAGATAACCTAAGAAAAATTTTTCAAATCTTAAAACTYAGGGTTTGGCTTTTAACTCCACACACAGCCACTCAAGGCAGTCACCTGCTCAGTCAAAAGAGCTGATCCTGTGTAATTCCCTTGCATTTTAACAAAGGGCTGCTGTGCAAGGGCTGCACTTCTTAACAGCTCATCCCTGCACACAGCACTGTGAAAACTTGGTGCTGGCTTTATCCCAGGCTCCAGAACTGGATTATGACAAGCACCTTTTAGGAGGCCAAAGGACAGAGGAAGAGCTGGTGTCACAGCCCCCCCAGCATGGTGGGCTGCTGCCAGAGGAGCCCAGCAGCCAGAACCCACCCCAGGCACTGGAGCATGAGGACACAGGGCAGGTGGCAGAGCACAGAGAGGCAGCTGCAGGCTGAGAGCCTTCAGGGAAACTCAAGAAGCGTGGTGTAAATACTGTATGTGCCTGGAGCCAGAAAGCTCAGCGAGGGCTGTGTGTGGCATTTCCTGAAGGTTACCTCTAATAAGTGCTGTCAGCTTGCCAGCCTTCGACTGTCTGCTGAGTCCTTCTGTGGRAAGCACGGCCTCTGTGGCATTGTCACAATCTGTGACAGCAAGAGCTCAAAAACTAAAATTCCTCCCACGCAGCACAGACAAAGCAGGTGTAGGACACCGGGGCAGGYAAACCCACTGTAACCTGGCAGGGTGGAAAGGCTCCTCTCTCCTTGCTAATGCCTGCTCACAGAGCTGCCTGCTGAGCACTGTGGATCCCCCCTTTAAAGGGGAGGGGGCAGGTGAGCAGGTGGGCTGGGCTGTCCTGCTCTGCAGCCCTGCTGTGCACGCAGCTGCTCAGCCCATCCAGCCCATCCCAGCAGGATCAGAGCTGAGATGCTCAGGCCATTCTCCTCCTCCAGCAGCTGCTGGGTGCTGCAGCAGCTCCCTCACCCCTGCAGAGGGCTGGGCACTGCATCCACCTGTGCCAGAGTCAGCACAGCCAGAGCACAGCAGCGCTCATTTGTCTGCATTCATTTTCCAGCTGCCACCCAAGAGATTATCCTGGCCCTCCCCACTCATTTACTTTTGCCACTGGGAACASACAGGGCATCTCCATCTCTTCCCAGGGTAAAATTCACTCACAACTTTGGAGCCTTTCCAGCCCCGTGCTCACAGCCCACTGGTGAAGTGGATCTGCTCTCTGCTATTCTCAAATCACCTGCTGAGCTCAGTGTAGCACAGGGGCTTGCAACCAAGCCACATAGCACCAATCTCTCCAGCAAGGACACCAAGCTTTCTGCAAAAGCAGAAAATGCCCACAACTCCTCTTGCTGAGCCTCTGCCTCAACCCCTTTTCTTTTTTTCACAGGACAGCTCCAAACACAGCACTGGAAATAAATGCCAGTGGTAAGCAGACAGTACACACCAGATAACAAACACTGCAGTTGAGAGCACAGAACTCAGGAGATCTGTCATTCCAGTTTCCAGGAAAAAAAAAAGCCACAGTTCAAGGCCTCTTTGGTTACGTAAACTTCATTTCCATGTCTTTTATCACTGATAAGATAAGCCATTGCTCAAGTTCAAGTTCTGTATCAAGTAAACCATGATAATCCTCTTAGGAATTCCCCATGCCCCAGCTTGAACAGACCTGCAGAAAAGAGCTTAAGGGGTTGCCTTCAGCTTAAAAAAAGAAACACACAAGCACACAGCCACAGACTTATTTATAATGTAGGCAAATTTGGGGCCTAGTATAGAGCACTGGAGGCTTATACAGCTCTGTCTGAATAAGGGATCTACTTCTGCCCTAGTTCATAAATGCTACAAGCTACTACACTTGGTCATGCATCGCTCAGCTGAGCACCAGCCTGGGGATGATTGCCTTCCAAGGAGGATTTCTTGCAGCAATAGGAATCCAGAGGGTCAGACCCCAGAAGAAATTAAACTGACTCACAACCAGTCACACACACTTTGTCCTGGATTAGAGCAACAAGACTTTTCCAGGGAGCAGTAATTTTTTTTTATTTATTACAGCACAGGATAATTTTATATCCTTTAATGCTGCCAGCAGAATTGCAGTGATTTTAAGCAATCATTGCCCTGCTTCGGGTACAAGACGTTAAATTCACTAAGACCACCTCCTYCTGTACTTGACTGTCAAAACACCCAGATGCAAAACATCACTGTCTATATTTGTTAAGAGGATGATTTGATCCAATCTAGCAACTGACTATATTTACTAACCACTTAAATATGCACTCACACACCCCGCACTGCAACACAAAAGGCCATTTCATAAATATCTGATTGCAAGACAGATGACAGCAATAAGCAGGCACACAAACTCTTGCCCTCCTCTCTGCTGCTCATCATCAGGACACAAATTACCTGGGCCAGCAATTTCATCACAGCATCTTCCAGGGAACCGACTTAGCCCGMAGGCAATGAAGGCCAACATTTGAAGCTTTAGTACTTTATTTCACAGGGCTGCATCTGGCCACCCCCAGAGTGCTTCAGCAGCCACATGCTGCAAGGGCACAGCATTAAACCCTTCTAAGCTGTGGCTGCCAGAAGATCAAGGCACCAGGCAGTGGGTAACATCTGAAATTGGTGCTTAAAATGCAAATTTTCTTCAGGTCTGTCTACTTCCTCAGCCAGCCCAAYGGGCTCCAGCACCCACAACTGTTTCTTACACATTTCCAGCTACCATGACTTTTATCCCTCTGCTAGCTCCTCTCCATTAGGGTCTTTCCCACATCTCTCAGTATTTTGTGACACTCATCCTAAAAGATGCAGCATATCAAACAAAACACATCTCYCTCCTTCCCACCAGCAACTTCAAGATCCTTCAGCACTGACTGACAACCCACAATATTGTGGGAAAGGCTGTTTTCAGATCAGCTGCTGGAAAAGCTCTTCCAAGGTAGCAGCTGAATTCAAATCACACACCAATTAGCTCAGGGGGATTTGTATRTTTTTCTTTCAGGAAACCTATTTGAAAACAAAACAAAGAGGGGGAAAAAATTGTTTAAATCTCATTAAAATATCTCAAACTGTGTCACAAGAATGCCACATTTTCTACTGAAGCAAACAGGAGCAGCTTTAACTAGTTTCACCCCACCAGATGGAATTTTGTCCTTTAAACCCACTTGCTGTGTCCCCCCACCTCCAAGAAGRTAACACAGAGGTCCAGAGCAGCTACAGACCTGCTCAGCATCACACAGCAAGAAAACCACTGTGCCAAACTGCCTGGGTCTGTCCCAATCTTTCCCACAAGATGAGGTTTTCCACCCTCCTCCCCTTTAGGTTTTCACCCCCCGCCTCAAGGCCACATGCAGATGACCGTGCTTTTTCTGAAGCCAGTGCCAATGAGGCCASTGCATTCGTTATCCAGCAGGATAATGACAGAGTGCAATTCAGTCAACAGCAAATCCTCCCCAGGGAGATGGCCTCTGACCCTCCCTGAGCTGGGGGATGAACGCAGACAGCCAGACCTCAGACAGGCGGCAGGGCTGAGTGAATAATTCCTAATGAATCCTTTCATCTCTTCTTTTGTTTTGGGGAAGGGAGGGAGGGGGTGAAAGGAAATAGTTTGGTGCTATCCACCAGCAAAAAATTATTTTCTAGAGCTACCCCAAATCACTGTCATCTGAAGAACATTTTTCATGGCTTCTGCACAGTACGTGGGCACAGAACACAGGCTGCTCTCTGCAGAGAGCCCCTGGTGCAGACAGCCAGTCTGGGAGCAACAGCCAAAGACACAGCAAGAGCAGGGATGCTGCTGGAAGCCTGGCTTAAAATCACCCTTAGGCAGGCAATTGAGAGTTAATCTAAGATATCCACTCAAATCACATTTTTGCCAATGAAATTCAGTTCCACTGACACATCAGCAAACGCACGAAGGACAAGAAAGTTCATGAAATGAGGCCCACAGAAAGCCAGGATCTTACCTCTCTTCACATGCCACTCAGACCTCACTATCAATTTTCTCTCATTTTCCAAGCCACAAGCTGTAAGGATAACAAGGATGTGATAAAAGCAGATTTATTTTTTCCCCAACAAAAAGAAGCAATTCTCATTTCTCCAGTGTGAATTCAGCTGTAGAATTCAGTTTAGCAGCATCTGCTGAACGCTCCGTGTCACCCAGAGGTACCACAGTAAACAAGGGTGGAAAAACAACTCCCAGCTCTGAGATCTCAGAGCTGCTTCACAAGCTTTTAGTCATTCATGCAGCACCCTGGCCCATGGGCACTTGTCCTCATCACTTTTAGCCTTGCAGTTTTTATCCCCTAAAATCAGCCAKGTCTGAAGCAGTCATTCCCAGCTGCAGCAGCATTTACAGGGATTTACCCTCAGCAGGTTGTGGGTTATACTGGGAACAGAAATCACACACAAGGACCATGGTGCTGAGATGCTCCCAGCCCCATTCCCAGACAAATGAACTGAAATGAACCTGCACACTTCAACAGAGCCTGGCTGGTGTATTTATATAGATGCCAAATCCCAGGGATATCAATGACAATCTCTTCCCCAGTAAAACCTGATTACAGTGCTGGACTCTCTAAAGCCCCCCTGCCACCTCAGACATCACWGGGAGCAGCCAGCAAACCCCTCCAGGTGCCCTGCACAGCAGGGGTTGCAATGCCAACGATTAAGCAAATCTTCAAAGGAAAAAAAAACAAGAGTCCTGGTCAATGACTGACCAGTGTAATAGCTCAGGCTACTATCATGTGCTCTTCTCACACCACATTTGTTTGCTGGGCTGCCCAAGAGGTTTCCAAGGGTCAAACACGAGGTCATCAGCTTTGCTGAAAAATATAAAAAGCTGGAGCAGCAAGTAAGGAAGGTCCTAGTACTTACAATTAAGTAAGTACATGAAAATGCAAATCCTTTAAACATACCAGAGGCAGCATCAAAAAGRAGAAGAAAAAGAAAAAGGATTTTATGGTTTTTGAAGATCAGACCTTCGCAATATTTAGTAATCCACAAAAAATTCTGACCAGCCTCAAGGACCAAGAGTGGCTGTGGAAAGCAAAACCTTGCTTTCAGGCTATTTTGAGAAGCACTCACAAGGTTTATCCCAGAAACTGCTTTCTGCCTACTCAGATTTCTCAACTGAGCCAATCACATGGTGTTTCGGTGGACTGCTGGAGACACTTGAGAATAGCAGAGCTGCCTGCTGCTATCTGCCTGGCACAGGGTGGTTTTTAATTGAGGCTGAACTCTTAAGTCCCTGCTGCAGTCTGCAGCTCCAATCACTGAAATAATAATTAAACCCAGGAGAAACAGTGCAAAGCAGCAATGCCTTTAACCAGTACATTAAGATGAGGGGACCTGAAGATGTGCACAGACATCTCCAGGATGTGCTGTTCTGTTTCATGCCTGAGGATTTCACAGATTTTTAAACAGAAAGTCAGGGTGRCAGAGATCCTGCAGTACAGAAACAGCAGAGATGCAGGAAAGCATCCACTTTCAGAAAGAAATCAGAGCAAGTTTTTGCCATCTGAGTTTGGGACCTTCCTTCCATGGGAATCTGAGGGATTACCCAGAGAGGGGAATGAAAAGCAAGAGATCAGACTGATCCAAGTCTGATCAGACTGACCCAAGACATCACACTGATCTGAGCCATCCTCTCCAGTTCAAATTAACCTGGGAAAGAAACCTGTGAAAGAAACCACTCTGAAAAAGTCTGTGCTGGCTGATCAGACAACACAAGTTCAGCTCTGAAATCCGAGGGGAGAGACTGAGCCTGGAAACCACTCTCCATTAGGTTAATTAGTCAAGTTTGATGTATCCAAGTCGGTTWCCATGGCCACAGGAGCTGAAGAGCAATGCTTTACACAGATTTCCTTGTGTGGGACTGGGGACAGCGAGCCCATCCAGCCCCTGCAGGCCCCCAGGGCAGGCAGGGAGGAAGGAACTTGCCACCCTGGGCTCTGTGCCAGCCCCTGGGCTGGGCTGCTCACAAACCCTTTACTGGAACTGCTCCCTGTCCAGAAGGCTGCTAAAAATAGCACCGAGCTCAACCAGGTTAATGACACATCAAGAAGATGCATTTGCACATAAAAATAAACAGAATGCGTGCGAGAGCTTCCCTCCACCTGGCTTTTGGCTGGCTGGTTTTGAGTGGGGAGAAAAATCAAAAAGCTGCTCTGTTTTCTCTTAAAAATTCAATGCCTATCTGTCAAAGAAGTGACAGAAAGCTGYCCATCTCTGCAAACACTATGCCAAATACAGCTGAAGCTTGTCTGTCAATTCCAGAGCCTGGAAAGAGACCACAGCATATCACAAACAAACAAACATTTTAAGTGTCATTAGTTACATTATGATCAACATCAYGTCAGTTGCTTACAACTCTACTCTGCAGCAAACACTCACCCAAGCACTAGCACCCATGAGTAAAATCTACTGCAACTTCAGGAACAGCAGCAGATTTAGAAAAGAGTGGGAGAGAAAAAGCAATTTGTAATTCAGCAAGGCTGCTGTGGCAGAGCAGGTTTAAACTCCCTTGAGGAAAGCACTCTCCTCTCACCCTCTGTTCCTCAGGTGCCTCGCTGAGCCAGGCCTGACACCTGCAGAAGCTGCCCCACAGCACAGAGGATGGCTTCTGCCCAACTCTGCTCTCCATCAGCTGGCCCTGGGCATGCAGGGCCACAGCACACAAGCACAGAGCACTTGATTCTCCTGGGTGCACACGAAGACTCCAGGAACAAAGGTGCAGCAGCCRGCACAAAGCAGCAACAATGTGAAAAACCCAAGCCTGCCGCAGAGGAACGTTCTCAATCACCACTCCCAACCAAGCCCTTCATTTCCAGCTCACAGAAAAGGAGCAAATGCCACAGACCATGGCAGAAATGACTGAGCTGCTACAGCAGTGCCTGAGCTTGACCCCAAGCTGAAACTGCGGCAGGAACACCAAGAGAACCCTCCCTGAGGGTCTCTATCACCTGCTGAAAATTGACTGGTGGTCCCACATTGAGAGACGCATGGCATGCCTGCAAACAGGTCTGTGCACAAGTTTGGGGGAAACATCTCCCCTTTTAGAAGGGAATTTCAGTCCTGTGGAATTTACTTCTGCAAAAGAAAGGCCTGAAGCACAACCAGGTTGTGCAAAGTACAGCCACTCTTCCCTGATTTCAGGCCCTGTGTCCCCTGGCTCCATATCCATCCTTGCAGACATACTTTGAACTGAYTTAAACAAAACCATGACTGCTTGGTGAAGACATTCATTCAGCTACTCAGGTCAAAAATAACAGGAGAGAGAAGTGCTGTGATAGGAACACGCTGACAGGCAGGGAGGGGGCAAACTCCTTCAACCAGCACTACAGCCAAARTCCCCCAATTTCAGAAATAACAGCTAAAAGTTAGCTGTGAAAAAGGGGAGCAGGAAGCACCCCTGTTTGACAGCCCCAACCCCACCAAGAGTTACCATCAGCCYCACCTTTCTCAGTAGGTTAATGTTCAGCTGTCAGCTTCCCCCCTTCTCTGCACATGCCATAAATAGTTGTTCATCCAGATTTCTCTGTTACACTTACCAAAAATATGGGAGTGGCCATGTGACAGGAGCACAGAACATAGAGAACACCATTCACTTCTCTAACKAATTGTTCTGCCCCCTCAACACACATCAAATTGACTTGGCAGGRCTGCAAGGCAAAGCTGCTGTATTTATTATTTATTTACACATTTTTTTCTACTGGTTAAGAAGCTTCATAAAGCAGATTGCAAACRGCCAAGACAGCACAGGCACTTTTTTCAAGTTTTGCACAAACTGGAATGAGTGAAGAATAGCAGCAATCCTGGTTGTGTCCTTTACCATAGATATTTTACCTAAGAACTAATTCCTAAGTTACCTAAGTAATTAATTGTTACCTAAGAATTAATTCATAAAACACTCAAGAAGTTTGTAAAGGCAAGCGTGAACACTCACTCATTTCTGGGTATGGTGTTCTTACCCTGGGGATCAGCCTCTAAAATAAAAATCAGTGTGTGCAGGCTGGCTGATCAGAAGGCAGGGGAGTGCCTGTGGTAGCCAAACACATTTTGTGCCTGGAGCAGCAGCCGGGTGAGCCCAGGCTGAGCAGTCGTGCACGGACACGCTGTTCCTGGAGCAGCCACGGGCCTGACTCTGCACCCATCATCTTCCAACTCAGCCAAAGGTTCAAGGTGTTTCCGCATGAAACAAGGAACTGGAGCGGGGCAAACACAATAATACATTGTGTGGGGACTGAAACCTCCTGCTGAGAAGAAATCCACAGACRTTTAAAAAGCACAACCGAGCAAAAYGCAGAAAAAAATAAGACACAGATGGAGCTTAAAGCTCTCGACTCATTGAGCCAGACCAAAACYCACTCCGCCTTTGGCAGGGGAAACAGGAGCAACCAGGGTGCTTGTGTCTGCCTCTGCAGCACGGCTCCTCCACCTCAGGGCAAAGCAAATTCCCCATTTCTCAGCCTTCTCTGCTGTTGGCAGAGTTTAAGGACATTCACAGAAGCGCGTTAGATTTCACGAGCACCAGTCTCAGTGGAGAAGATGCAAACCTCAGCTCTGCACAGTGAGAGAGTTAAAATAAAAACACAACCCTTAAGGTACATGCTGACTTCTCTCTTTACTTCTGTTTCATAATGCTGGAGAAAGCCCAAAACCCTGCAGTGTTTCTCACTCCAACACCACAGAGCCCTCAGGAACGCTGCTGGCAGCTGGCTGGGTTTGGGACCAAAACCACAGCAGTTCTTTATGTGCATCTCAAGACACGTAGACATCAAAAGCCAAAAAGAAAAAAAACCCAACAAAAAAAACCAACCCAAAAAAAAACCCCACCCCAACAATTTTTAAGTAGCAACCCTGTCAAGATATCAAAGTAAAGCCAAAACTAAAACCTACAAATGAAGCAAAAAAAATAGAGAGGAAGAAGAAAAAAAGGGCTGGCTGACACCTCCTATACATGCTGCCAGCAGGATCATTYGCTCCAAAAATAAGGATGCTCAACACATCTTAACTGATGACATGACAACTGCTTCACGTCCCAACACCGAAGTTGCATAAAAACCTCTGAATACCCACTGCCTTGCAGCTCAGTAAAAAAAAAAATACTCTCTACTCACTCAGAGCAAGCAACAGACACCGTGTGCCGCTCCTCAGAAAGATTTTCAGCTCTTCATTTCCACTCAAGCATCCATTCGGGCTGCAGAGAAGCATTTCACCCCTCTGCCCTTTGCCAGTCACGCTCAGCAGCTCCAGCCACGAGGCTGCAGCTGAGCTGGCTGCCCAGGTGCCTGTGCCCACAGCATGCAAAAATACCTCARCTGTAGCTCTGGATCCCAAAAAACTCCGCAAAGGGAGAGCTACTGACTCCAGGTCCCCCCTAGACAGCAGCAACCAACCTCCTGCAGAGCCTGGATGTGCTCAGGCTGCCTCAGCAGCACCTCCTGAATAAGGGACATTTAAGACTAGAAAGCCTTCAATAGGAATTCTGAAGGCTTTTTCCACTGCCMGTTCAGAGAGTTCTCCCAAAACACTGAACGCACACATTCCTGTAACGCAGACTTTGCTGCATTTTATTTCTTTGACAGTTTTTAATCACCTCTGGTCTAGCATTTGGAAATTATTATTCACACACACAACAGGAACAAGGCTGCAGGGAAACATGAATTTCACTGGCCTGCCTGGTTTTGTCTGTGGACACCACCTCACATATTACCAAATCAAAACAAGCCGGCCAACTTGAGCGTGAGGGGGAAATGAAAGGGCAGACTGGTGACCTAGAAATGAAGCTGACAYTCTGGCATGAGCTTGAAACTGCAGCAAAGGGAAAAAAAAAAAAGTCTGTAACTGCTTTCAATATGGAGCTTGAAAAGTTTATTAATTGAATAATGGAATTATATGATGTGGTACCCACAGAAAAGCAAGGACTTGATCAAGGAAGTTTTTCCAAYASGAARGAGGGGACRTAGTTATTTGCTAAACACAAGAAATTCTTACACCAAAGAGGGGACGTAGTTATTTAAGGTTCAGATGCCATAAAAACACCCCTACCAAACCACTGGAGAAACTTCTTGAGCACACAGTTGCGGTATCAAACACACCCAAGATTTACACACCACACTATGTCACAAATCCCATTATGGTAACAGCAAGGGCTTGAGGAGGCAGTAGACAAAGCTTGTTCAAGCAGTGATCAGGAATGCCACAGTCTCAGCACTGATCCAAACTCACCCTGCCAGGTGTAATTGGTTCAAAGAGGGTGTTCACAGCTACCTTTGTTCCAGCAAGTCTCAGGCTTGAGTGAGCAACGTCCACTTCAGCAGCATGAGCTGCCACAGGACCCGCATCGCCCTCGGCAAGGCTGGCAGAGAGGCCTCCAGAGCCAACATCCAGCCCAGAGCCTGCATGCACCATCAGGTAATGCAGTGTAAATCACTGGGGACTCACAGCCTCCCAAAACCAGCTCCTTGCAACATCAGAGCACGGAGATCACACGGCCTCAGCAGTAAACACTTACACAGAGCTTCTGCTGCAGGAGCCAGGTGCTGCCACTGATAAACCACTGCTCTCCAGGGCTGCTGCAGCACCGCAGGTACGGCTTCGAGAAGTTTGCAGAGGCCAGAGATTGAGCTATTTATGAAGTGATCAAGTACCATGCAGCTGAGAGCTGGTCTTATAAAAATTTGGCCGCTGGAGTAATTTTGTAAGGTTTTAAAATATTTTCAGAAGAAAGCCAACTTTCCATTGTTTGCCACAGCTTGTTAGAAGCCCACACATCCCGCAGTGCAGAGGAAAAGACACCCTCCACCCTCTCCAGCCAGTGCTGCACGGCTGGAGGCACAGGCAGATTTTCAGAAAGCTCAACTTTGCCTGTCATCCTGCTCAGCAATTCAATTCTCCCACCACATCCCACTGATACCCAAGCACAGGGCTCTGTCCTTCACCGTGCTCTGTTGCAATAATCAGCCCCCAGTTCTTTACACAACCACCTAAGCCTCCMGACCTTGCAACTAAACACTCCCTAAGGAGGATGAAACCTGCCCACCTGGGAGGCAGCAAGTCCTCAGGGGCTGAACACAGACGATGGGACAATCTGCACCAGGAACCTTCCCAAATCCTGTCATCCTCCACCCACGGGCTGACACATTTCTTTCCTTCTGCCTTCTTCAACACAGAGACAAGGAAGAGCACACTGCAAAGTACTCTCCTGCCCTAACATGCACAAGACAAACCCAAACTGTGTTGCTTAAGAAGCTGGTAGGCAACATTCAGGCACCAGCACAGAGCACCAGCCAGAGCCTGCAGAAAACAGAGTTTAGAGGACGCAGAAGTCCCAAAAACTACATGATAGACTGAAGTATTTATTCACTGAAGTATTTATTCAGTTTACAGCCAGTTCTCTGAGCAGGCAGAGAGAAGCACACCCAACTGGAAGAGTTAACTTCCCACACGTTTGGCCAAAGCTGCATTCTGGGCACCGCCACTGTCCAGTGTTACGCCAGGGAAACAATGCTAAATAAAGATTACGTGGAGTGGTATTATGTAAATAATTCTCTTCCACAATGAAAGGATAAACCTAGACTGCCTGGTTAGTTATTAACCCAGGAGCCAGCGCTGCAGAGAGGAAATCCTGCCGGCTCTGCCTCCCTCCCTGACACACGCACCACCCACCCAGAGAGCCAGAGCCAGGCCTGCAGCCTCCAGAGACAATACCCACACCATCCCTGGCCTCCCTGCATGMTGGCACTCTCCCTCACATCACTTCCCACAGGAGGAAACTATTTGGACCCCACCACATTGTCTCCTCCCAGGGCAACCCCGCTCCCAGCCTCATCACTGCTGCCAATGCTCAGCTTGGCCCCCTTCCTCCTCTTCATCCTCCTCTCACCATCAGCYCAGGGCACGAAGGGTTCCCTGTGCTGTGATGGGAACACACTCCTGGACACATCCCTCCTCTTGAAGTCCTTCCCTTCCCTCCCCAGCTGAACCCACTTTGCTTGCACATCTTCTGCCCAGAATAACTTACTCGACCTTTCTGCCTCCATTTCTCCCTGCAACCTTCCTGCTGCCTTGGCCTCACGTCTCAATGCTTTATGTTTGTCGTACGATTTTAAATCTGTCAGCAATTCATCCATCTGCCACCTCCTGGGTTTTTAATGCCGCAAAACGTTCTGGGATCCAGCCTCGCATAAACCTCTTGSTGGAAAATAAAGCTGTACCTCATTCAGAAACCAAACTGGCTTTGAGATCATTTCTTTCCAAGGTGCTGGGCTATTTCAAAGACTGGCTTCTTCCCTACAGCGAGCAGAAAAGCCATGATGCTATCCGGTCTAAAATAAACATTATGGGAGCAGCGATAAGGGGAAATATTTCAGCTGACTAAGAGCAATGCGGGTTCAAATCCAAGCGTAAGCTGATATTGCTTATAATTTGTTCCCCAGCCAAAAACACAGACTGGGAGTGAAAAAATGGAAGGCATTAAACAACAAGCAGTGTACTCAGCGACTCTGAAAAACTTCAGCATTTCCATTTACGTTATTATTTTTTTAAATAACCTTCAGTTTCACRGATCATAAAGTTAATTTGGAGTAACTTCCCTTCTCTGTAACTAGACAGAGCTGCTATCCTTTACATTCATTAATGTTTGCTCAGTGCTCCRCAGCTATAAAGAGAGCWCTAACCATTATCAGCACCCAGCAGGCACATAACCACTGCTGTGGTCTCCCTGTGCCCCAAATCCCCTCCAGCTCTGGCACTCGGGTCACAGCCATGGACAACCACCTCCATCTTTACTGCTTTTCTTCCAGTGCCAGGCAGCTCTCCCCTGCAGGCAGGGCTCCTCTCTGGGCCTCTCCAAGCCAGATTCAGATCGTCAGCAATTAGTGCCCACCCTCAGCCAGGTCACATTTCTCAGCTTCACRCAGTGAAGGTGGCAGGGGGGATGCTACTCTGTGAGCACTGCTGCTCACCAGAAACATCCCCTCCTGGGGACCCTGCTCACCTTTAGTAGGAACAGTCCACWCCCCAGAGAGACTCCAGCTGCCAAAGGCAGGTTGGCAGGAACAGAGAACTGGYGGCCTCAAGAAGGGAAGTGACAAAGTAGGGTGGGCAGCAGGACTGGGGGTGCAGCCCAGATTTCTCAATTCCCAGTAAAGTCCCGCAGCTGCCTCRTGTTCAGGTCAGGGATCACTTCCCAAAACTGACAAATCACTCACTTCCTTCTGCTCTTCTGTCCTCCTTCCCTTCCTGCCAGATCCATCCCTCACTCTGATCAAGCTTTTACAGGCATTTTCCTGCCCTCTGTTCTGGAGCTCCAGCTCCCACTTCAACCTTCCTTTTGGGAAAGCATCTCTGCTCTAGTCATGCTCATTAAATGATACACATTTCCATTTTCTACTGCAACGCAAAGATCTATCCCTTGACATTACAGGGCAAATCAGAGACCTCAACACCTGTGTGCCAGCACAAGCCCAGCCATAAATAGCAATTCTCTGCTGCTTCCTATGTCGATACACAGCAAGGGCCCTTCAAAGCCGTGCAGGAGGCTGTGCCACAGCAGCCTCGATGAGAATCCATGACCTCACAATGCCCAAATCCTTAAGCAGCTGCAAAAGCCTCAGTCACTAATCAGAGAGGCGACTGGGTGCTGCTATACCTCATTTCCAGCTCCATTAGAGCTGACCCTGCTCTCTGCTGAAAACTCTCAGCGAAGACTAAAGCGAGCCACGGCTCCTAAAAACGCAGCTGCACAGAAATAACAGCGCTCCAAAGAACACCCTGGCCTGGATTCCCATCCCTGTGCACCCCTGCAGCCGAGCCCATGGGCTGCATTCGGGGACCACTGCTCACAGGCACAAAACCCAGGGGAAACCAGCACTTTGCCACTGGGAGTAACGAGCCCTCACAGTGAACAGGCAAAGCACTCATGGAGARAGAGAGACTCTTCACCAGCTCTCCAGCAGACTTGCTCTGACACATTGAACTTCACATAACCCCACCAGCCTCAGTTTTCTGACTTGTGATCTGGTCAGAATGAGACGCTGGGTTAGGGATGGGGAGTACTGCACCCCAAAGGCCCCCCTCCAACCCACTGCCCTTCACAACTGCTCAAATCTGCCACCCAAAACCCACCTCGGAAAAGCTACCGATTTAATCCTCCTTCTGTACCCACTCATCCAGAAACTGACAAGATCGTAACTTTCCTCTCCCCGCAGGGACACAACGATGATGGTATCTCAGGCACATCAATTACAGTCAGTTTCAAACAGGTTTCTCCCAGGACAAACACATTGCAAAAAGGACTGTATTGCAGCAGAGCCCACTAAAAACCAGAACCAGSAACACTGGGAGCCATCAAGGGGGACAAATAATTCACAGCCATGTCACAAAAGATGAAGATATCTCCTATGACCCAATTCCAGCCGTGAAGATGAGACGGGGAGCTCTCACCACGTGCAGCTATCAGCACAGCTGCACGCACACCATCGCTGCCAATCACAACAAAACTGCCTTYACCACACTGCATCTCCTAATTACAAGACGTGAACACGGCCTGAACCAAACCCTCTTTGGATTTAGCGCAGGATGGCTCCAGGGATTAGTACAACCTCCACTGGAGGCAGCTTGGTTCAAATCCAACCACAGCCATTAGCAAGTGAAAAGTATTGCCAAGCAGCAGCTGGCTGGTGGCTTGCACGAAACAAGTTTATGGTTTCAGTGCAGATCCTGTCGCAAAAAAATGCCAGTCACCTCCCTGGAGCTGCAAGGTGTGAAGGCAGAGGCACCCGCCTGCTTCTCCAGGGCTGGAGATGCTGATGTGGGAGGTGTTCCCACACGGGCCCAGCAGCAGCTCCAGAGCCAGCCCTGACCTCCGCAGGGGTTTCAGAACCAGGTATGTTTTGCAACTTGGCAGAAACACACAGCTAAGTAACAGAAACCACCACCCACATGAAGCCAGGAGAACAAAGTACCAGTGTTTTCCTGCCCCAGACATGTGCGTGCCCCATCTCCTCTCTCACACCAAAAATAGCTTCTACTTTTTCCCTTTTGGCAACAACAAACCGAGGTTTGAGTGCATTTGCTTTCAATAAACTAAACACGTTTTGCAAGAGTCTCTCTCACAGTGAAACTTACTCAACTAAAGTTATAAAATATTTGTCACAGGCAAAACTTCCCTCCCATGGCATCGTGGGACTCAACCCCAACACACTCTGCGAGCCTTGCTCACTGAATTCCTCACCCAAGGCACAGGTCCTGCACAGAGCTAGCAGATCCAGGCACAAAAGAGGTTTGAGGTAAATCCCAAAGTCACCCAACATCAGCACTGAAACTCASAGAATTAAGCACTATTTGATTAAAATCCAGGAATACATGGCTTCACTAGAGCCCTTGAAGAGTTTTGTCACCACTTCCAGAAGAGAGGGAAATGCTCACCCAGTTGTCCCAACTCACACTGGCTCCCTTTATGAATCAGTARTAGTACCAAGTGTTTATCAGTAAAGCTCACGGCAAACTTAAACTTAACCTTGCTGATAAAMCCCCTATACTAAATGGAAAAACTCTCACCCCACATGACCAAGGAAAACCAGTGGAACGATATCACACCCACCAAACTGATTAAAAATACCAGATTCAGCAAAACCCTGACGGTTTTCAGGCATCCAGAGCGCCAACCTTTGCTTCACGGGAATACCGAGGGAGAGTTCAAACCATAAACSCCTGTGAAGCGAGGGGTTGGGAAACACCCTCTGCACGGATCACCTCCAGCAGCACTGTCCTCTCCCGCACATTCTTGAGCTGACCCAAAACACAAAGTTCAGGGAGCAGCCGCAGCCTCGGGCGCAGGCAGCAGTGCCTGTGGGCTTCCAGAGGGTTCAAAGCGCCGCAAGCAGCGATGGCTTTGTTGGGTCAGCACGGCCCCGGGCAGCCCCAGCCCGAGTCCTGCAGGTTTTGCTGCTTCAGTGGTGTTGGCAGCAGCCCACATGGCAGGCAGCTGCCTGCACCCACTGCAGCCTGCTCTTTGTGCATTGTCAGGGCAAGGGAGCAGGACGAAAGGCCGAGGGAGAAGAGGGAACAGGAAATTATAAGAATCAACAGAAAAAAAAAAAAACCAAAAAAACAAAAAAAGCGATTACTCCAGAGACCTCAGCTGGGGTTCAGAGAAACGTGCACTTGTTGCCTGCAGACACCCGGCTCAGTTACCTCCCGTAAATATTTACACGGCGAACAGCACACGGCCCGAGGAGCCAGCCCTGCAGCTCGCGTCATGGCCGGGACCGGCCGTGCCCCCCTCATGGCCGGGACCGGCCGTGCCCCCGCACCCCGGGCACGGCAGGGCCGCTCCGGTGCCCCTCGGATGCTCATTCATTGCTCCAACCCACCGGCCCCCAACGTGCGGGGGGCGAGAGCCGCAAAACACAGCGGGATTGAAGGAAAAGGAGGAAAAAAGAGGAATGRGGGTAAAAAACGCCCTTGGGTGCCCCCCCCCCCCGCAGAGGGGTGTCCCCGCCAGTCTGCCAAGTGCGGGGCGCTCCCGAGCCCCGCCGCTCCCGGGCGGCGCGTTCCCTTGAGGCCAAAACCAGCAAAACCAACAGGAAAAAAAAAAAAAGAAAATAATAAGAGAAAGTTTCTCCCCGGCGAGCAGCTCCCGTGGCACATTTTCATTTTTACGTAACGCGGCCGCCTTTCCCCCACCTGCGGGGAGCGGAGCGGCCCCCCCAGCCCGGCCCGCCCGCACCCCGGCACCGGGGGCTCCCCGGGGCTCCCCCCTCCCGACTCACCTAATCCCGCCGGCAGCTGCCGCCCCCCATCGCCGCCGCCGCTCCCGCTTCAGCGGCCGGCGGGGCAGCGCTGGGCGCGGGGACGCGGCCCCGCCATCTGCGCCGTGTTTATAAATCCAGAGCCATGGGGCTGCGAGCCGCGCCGCCCGTCCGTCCGTCCGTGGGGCCGGGCCGCCCCTCGCCGCAGCGCCGGCCCCGCAGCGCCCAGCCCAGCCCAGCCGTGCCGTGCCCGCCCCGGCGCGGCGGGAGGCGGCGGTGGCTGGCTCGGTCGCTCGCTCGGCGGCTCGCTCGGTGTCTCGGTCGGTCCCTAAGGCCGCCCCACAGCCGGGCCGGGCGGGGCGGGGCGGGGCGGAGCGGGGCCGCGCCGCCCGCGCGCGTTAAAGGGGCCGCGCCGCCCAGCGCCCGGCGGGACCCGGCGGAGCCGCGGATTGCGACACCGGCTGTAGTACCGTGACACCGGCTGAACCCTCGACACCGGCTGTGCCCCGACACCGCCTGCACCCCTGTCACCGGCTGTCCCCCAACACCGCCTGTACCGCAACACCGGCTGTGCCCTGTCACCAGCTGTACCCTGTCACCGGCTGTCCCCCGACACCGGCTGTACCCCTGTCACTCGGCGCACCCCTGTCCCCGCCGCTGCCACCGGCTGCAGCCCCGCCAGCGCTGTATCAGTGCCACCGGGTACCTCGGTGCTGCCGCCCGTGTTCCCAGCGTTACCGGTGCGTTAGTGTCCCTGCGTGTCATTGATGATGTTTTGGGTACAAATCAGGGATTCTCACTTGTGGTGTGAGCTGGCTGACAATCCCCTCGTGCCGCTGGTATTTCGGACACTTCGGAGGAGGAGGAGGTCGGGCACAGCTTGGTTTTCTGAGCCCTAAGGTTCAGCCCTGAGAAATTGTCCAGAGTATTCCACAACAACATAGTTAAGAAACTTCAGTTTTCCCGCAAAAGGAAGGTAGGGGGCTTCAGAAGAAGACCCCGTGATGCACATTCCCAGCCCTGGGTTAGTGTCTRTGCTGTGATCCCGATTKCATMAAAAACCTTCTCGGGGTGGGAACTTTGCAGGAAAATCTGAACAATTTAATAAGCAAATTCCCACAGGAATCAGCACTGAGGCAACCCAGGTCACTGACAGATTTTAACTAATACCTTGCTTTTCCACACTKTTTCTTCCCCTCCATCCTGCCGGGGGGATGAGGAAGGTCACATCTCCTCAGTTCTCGCTGTTCCCGCTGCTCTGCTGGGTGTCCCTCCCCAGGCGAGTCCCCTCCTCTCCCTGCCACGAGTGATGCATGACCCCAACAGCTGGAAAAGCATCCAGCGAACCTCCCCTGCTCCAGCAGCTGTAAAAACCTCAGTGTGTCCTAACCCTAACTCTAACCCTAACCCTAGCCCTAGCCCTAACCCCCGCTGCAGCAGCAGATGCGGCCATGCAGGGCTGCCCTCGCTGCTCTTTCCCCGCATTTCCCCGGCAGCAGGGCGGGCAGCTCTCGGCATTCCTTGCCCCAGTACGGCTGCAGGGCACAGGCACTTTCCCAGGCCCGGGCTCGGTCTCCTCGAGTCACCCCGCTCCGTCTGTAAGCGCGGGCGCACGCCGCGGTGTGAGCGAGCACAAGCASCAGGAGCAGCAGGCAAATTGCCTGAAATGAGCCTGGCGCGTCACAAAAAGCAGGAAAAGTTGCCCTCCCGTGCCTGTGGCAGTTGTGTGTCTGCYGGYTCAGGGCAGCACCCTTYGTATGGTTCGAGACTTTGGTTTATCCACAGACTGYYTTGTGAAAGCAAAGGAGCAGATCAGATCTTTCTCTTGAAGATATGTTTGTCTTGGTGGATAAAGGACCGAATTCATCCCTGTTGCATTTCAGGGTTTCTCTGCTCCAGCCATTTAGCATTTTTTGAGCTTTTTTATTTTTTAATATCTGTGACGTTTCACTTAATGAATGGAAGGTAAGTCCTGTACCACAGCAAAAAATCTCAGGACTTTTAATTTTACAGGAGCCAGGCTTTTATATCCCAGTGACCTTAGAACAATATTAGAATCAAATGTATCCAAATAAACCCCTTAGGGTTGAACACACTTTCCAGCAACACCGAATACCCTGCCAGAGCACAGATGGATTTTTTGCCTGCTCTTGCAGTCCAGAAGGCCATGGTGCCAAAGAGAATCACCAGGCTGGTGTTGCAGTGGGAATTTGGGGTTTTTCACAGTGGCATTGCTCTTAGAACAGTGGGGATTATTTCCTTGTGCATTTCTAGCTCTTGGAGCCTCGAGGCTTTTTGTTTTCAAGCATTTTCCCCTGGAAACTGGGAAGCTCCTTGAGCTGGAGAAATCACAGATAAGATTGTGGCAGCATCTCAAGGCTCTGGGAGCTGAGATTTCAGAGTGAGCCTGCCCAGAGCATCCCGGAGCAGAGGGAGAGCTGCCGTGGGTGCTGTGCTGCAGAGGGACACGTATGCTCCCCTTGGAGCTGGGATACAGAGCCTGGCTGTCCTGCAATCCCGGTGTGGCTGTGCTGCAGATAGCTGACACAGATTTTCCTCAGCGTTTCACTTGGAAGCTGCCGTTGATAGCTATTCCATCAGATAAAATGGTAATGCGAGCCGTCCAGCAGCAAAGATGGGGATTTCAGCTCTCAGTGGAAAACTGGAGTCCTGCCTCAGATATTTGAGACGGTCTGCGTTAAACTTGCCCGTGCCCGGTACAAATGCAMGGAAATCGGGGTGTTTTCTTGCTTAGGTTGACCTGAACTCCTCCAGGAAAAGAAGTGAGATGCAAAACAGGAGCCACCCTCCCTTTGAAAGCACCCTCCCATGGAAAGCTTCAGGGGAAAGTGATTACATCTAAAGCAAGCCTAGCCTTTAGCCTCAGCCAGCCTGTAATTGACTTTATCGAGCATCAGCCCACCAGGCCCAGTGCGAGTGAGAACTTTGGCAGGGGTTTACCCTCCACAACCACACATCCAGGCACAGGGATGAGGGGTCTTGGAGCTGCTGGTCTCAGGGAGGGACCGGGGGCAGGTCTGGCAAAGGGTGGAGGCAGCAGGAGGTTTGCAGCCCTGCCCTGCATGATGCAACACAGCTGCCTCCAAAGCGCCTTCCCACCGCCCTGGTGACCTGCCTTTACTTGCTCCAGGCATGACAGGAATCCGGTGGGACTCAGAAGATGTGAAGGCATGGAGTTCACCTTGGGGAAGTGGATCTGTCTCTGGGAAAACACCAACCAAGCTAAAGATCTCTGCATGTTTCCCTGGGGAAGGGGGAAAGGCAAAGCCCAAGGATGCAGCTGGTGTCACGGGGTCTTGCACCCACTCCTGCCTTTKTCTGTGTTCACCCTCAAGCTGCCAATGATTTACAGAAACAAATTATGCAATGTGAAATATCCCAAAGCCAGTGGCACTCAGCTGCGTGCAGAGAGGCGAAATTGAAGTGATCCTGGATGGTGGCTGYAAATTGGGAAATGATTCAAGCAACRCCAGGCTGCCTTCATCCCCGAGGTGCAAGGGTGATCCCACCCTGTGCATCAGCCCCACCGAGGGAGAGGGACCCCATCAGCACCGTGACACTGCAATTGCAATGAAATTCTGCTTTCCCAGCCAGGCCTGACCCTGGCCACCCGGCTTGGCCTCTGTTTCCCTGGCCATTTCCTCAGCTCCCTTTCCCAAATGGCTGGGCTGGGTGGTCCTGAGCAGCTTCCCATTCCCTCCCTCGGTGGGTTTGGGTTGTGTTTGGTCACCCTGTGCCAGGGCCAGCAGTGGCTCAGGCTCCATCTGCCTGCCCTGAGATTTCAAACATCAATGACCCTCCCGAGGGGATCAGCTTTTAAACACAGATAAGCACAGGTTGGTTTTAAATCCAGCTAAAAGCAGCAAATGCATTCTCCCTTCCCAAAAGTGCCTGGTGACCCCAGGGCTGAGCTGCTGTGCTGCACAGAGGCACCAGGAGTCAATTTAGAGCCAGGGGACAAAGCTGTCCCTGTCAAAGCCAGCAGTGGGGACAGGGACAGGCAGGACACAGGCTCAGTGACCAGTCCCACTGCATTGTGGCCTCCCCAGTGCACACCTCCAGCAGATGGTTGCTGCCTCCCACGGTGATGGGGCAGCTCACAGAATAACTAACTAGTTTTTACCACAGAAATAAATGGCCACAGCTTTATTAAATCAATATTAATTCATAATCTTTAACAGACAATTATAGTTATCTCACACACAAAACTACCCACCTCTTCAAATCTCTGATCTGACAGGGTTATAATTAGCTTATTACTGGCCATACATCTGCTAATAACTTTTCCCTCAGCCCTGTGAAGTGAATTAAGGAGCGCTAATAAACCATGGCTGTTAATCCATTTATATGTCTTATGCTTTTGTCTAGGCACAGAATTTAAAGATACATAAAAAGAGGTTTTCTCCTTTCTTTCCTCCAAGGTCTGAGTACCAAAGAGGTTTTCTCCTTTCTTTCCTCCAAGGTCTGAGTACCCTGCAGCCCTGAGCTGCTGGCTGTGGACAAGGTGCTCTTTTTGATGTCCTGCCAGATCCATCCTCACTGGGAGCAGGGTGCAAGGGGAAATTTGGGAGAGCACTTTACAAACTGAAAAGCCTCAGAATATTTAAAAGCAGCAATATTTTCTCCAATACTTTCCTATTCCAGATGCCAGATGCCATCCTCACTGGGAGCAGGGCACAAGGAGAAATTTGGGAAAGCACTTTACAAGCTGAAAACCCTCAGAACATTTGAAACCAGCAATATTTCCCCCAATACTTTCCTATTCTCAACCCCAGGGCCCATTCCTGGCATGAAGCAGAGGATATTTGGGGAAGGTCCCCTGGCCAGAGTGTGAAACCCCAGAAATACCCTGTGGGAGGGAATGATGGGCAGGCAGAGAGGGAGAGGACAGGTTTGGGGAGCAGCCCCAGCGCCGGCTCCTGGCACAGCCCGGCACAGAGCGAGGGTCATTAGCGATAATGAGAGCGAGATCAGAGCGGGGCTGGGGGAAACGCTGATCTCCGCTGACGGCCGGTAATAAGGGACAGCGAGAGGCACCGTGCGATGGGGCCGGATAAAAGCAGATGGCTGGCTGCTGCTTCTAATTATAGGACCCCGCTAACGAAGAGGGCGCTGATTAGGCTGGCATTGTCCTAGGATGTGTTTTTCTAGAGGGATCTGGCACCGGGGCTCAGGGTTTGGGGTGATGTGATGGGGATGCCCACTGCCTGCCAAGACCTGTCCCCAAACCTCCTCCTGCCCCGTCTCTGCCCCACGGGGAGTTTGGTGCCACCATGGAAGCACTCGGGTCAGGTGTGGCCATGATGTTTTCTGAAAAATCCCTTGGCCAGGATTTTTCTCCTGAGATGTTGAGATGCCTCAGAGGAAAAGAAAAACAATAATTATCTGCTGCTGTGGAATGCAACAGGTGCATCTTTGATTGGTTCATGTTGGTTGTTTTCTAATTAATGGCCAATCACAGCCCAGCTGTCTCAGACTCTCTGACAGTCACCAGCTTTTGTTACCCATTCCTTTCTATTCCTTTCAAGCCTTCTGATTAAATCCTTTCTTCTATTCTTTTAGTATAGTTTTAATACATCATTTACTTTTAATATAATATATATCATAAAATAATAAATCAGCCTTCTGAAACGTGAAGATTCTCATCTCTTCCCTCATTCTGGGACCCCTGAGAGCACCACCACAGTCAGGGGCTGGGGGGATGTCCAAGAGGAGCCAGCAGTGATGTCCCCATGTGTTCAGCTGGTGGAAAAGCCCTGAAATCCACCAGCAGCCCAAGAGGCTCTGGGTTCCAAGGCCCTGAAGAGGAAAGGAGGCTCCTTTTGAGTAAGAAATGTGGTTGAATTCACTCATGGGTGAATAATTTATGATGCTTACTGTAATGAGACATAAAAAAACATTCGGTTCTGGTTTCATCATATTTTTGGCTATGAGTAAAACAGTAGAAAATGATGAGGGCTTCCCACAGCAAAGCTGAACCCCTGAGACTGAAAGTGGTAGCCAGGCCACTTCTAACCCATGAGTTGATCTTCTGCATATTTTTGGTTGTGTTGGCACTTTTCCTGCTCCATGGCAGAGATCTGAAGTGCATTTGTGATGACAGCTCTGTCTCTTCCTCAGCTGGGCTCAGCTGGGGATGCAGAGAGGAGGACACTCCCCAGCCTGCCCGGCTTGGTGGCAGTGCCCTGACACCCATCCTCATGGGACAGTCCCTCCCTGAGGGCTCAGGTACCCCTGCACCAGTGTTCCAACCCCACAGCATCCCCCTGCACCTTCTCCCCCTTTCCCAGGGTGGTTTCAGGGGAGCTGAGGTGGCTCTGGATCAGTAACTCCCATGGGAGGGGATAACTCACAGGTGCAGGATCCCACAAGGAGATTCCCCCTTGCTCCCAGCCTCTGGCCCTGCAGGGATAGCAGGGTTTTCTTTGCCAAAAGAGCTGAGATGAAGTCAAATCCCCTTGTCACTCCTCCAATGCCACCCTTGAGAAACTGCTTCCCTACTTTGGATATGCTGCAATAGGTAGTAATTGGGAAATTTTGTTTCTGGAGGTTTTTTCATTTTAAGACATCTGGTATTTTCTGGAACTGGGAAAAACATATTTCCCTCTGCCATAGTCACTGAAACTCCAGTGAGAGCCCTGCATTGGGATGAAGAAGCATCAAACAAAAGACATAGGATGTGCAGCCCAAGGAGGAACCAGAAAAAAATGAGGTCAAAATTTTGCCAGACAGGATGTGGATGGAGAGGCTGGAGAGCAGCTGGCTGAAATTTGGCAAAATCTTGAAAAAAACACCTCCAAACTCAGCAAAACCAAACTGATGCATGCAAGACAGTCTGTAAAAGAAATCCAAATACCTTTCAGGCAATGACTTTTTCTGGGTGAAGCCCACAGGAATGACCATGGCCCTGAACTGGTATTTTCAGTGGGGATGGAAAGGGCTGGAAGAGGCACACAGAGAAGTGGATGAGGTGGCACAGGATGGGACTGGACACCCAGGTGCCCAAGGGGCAGCTGCTCCCAGCTAGAAAACCTGCGTTTGTTTAAATTTGAGCTGCTTTTCAGGAGGATGCTGCAGCTGAGCTGTGGGCATCTTCCCACCAGCAAGGAGCCCAGCAAGTGCCTGGAATTCCCTGCAGGATGACTGCAGGAATTTCAAGCCCTGCTTAGAGAGACGAGGCAGTTGCCAGGGCACCCAACCTTTTGACATCTTAATGAGCCAAGAGTTCAAAAGGATTTTTTTYCCCCYTTTTTTTTTTTCTTTTTCCCCCTCCCTTCTCAGAGAATTCAACTTTTCATCTCCCTCCTCCCAAGTAGGAGACAGCCAAGGAGGGGATGACAAATGAGCCTCTCGCTCCACCTGAGGAGTTCAAGCTGCAATCATCCAGCTCCTTGTAGCTCCAAAGAGCTGGGAAGTGCTGGAGCAGGAGAGGAGATGTAATTAGGTGCGATTCAAGAACAGCTCATCAGCTATATTTAACAGACAGGATGGATCCTCAGAAGCACAGCCCTGCAGAGGAGCCAGCCTCTGGCAGAGCTGCTTCTCCCCAGCCCTGGCTTTCTGTTTGTGTTTCTGTCTGAAACATTCTTTTTTTTTATTTTATTTTGCAATTTTTATTATTATTTTGCAATTTGAAGCTGTAATGGTTGTTTACCCTGTGAACATCCAAGCAGGACCTCTCACCCAGGATTTTTTAGCATGTAGATTTTCCCCCTTCGCCAGGATTAAAGTTACTTGGAGGGAGAAGAGCACAATAGCCCCTTGTATCCTAATCTTTCTGCCTGGAACAGATGGAGAGCCCTGCCTGAGTCCCAGTGAGTGCCACGAGGGTAACAGAGGGGACACTGTGCTGGGACAGGGACAGGGCTGGGGCAGGGCTCCTGCACAGAACCTCACAAGGTTTGGGTCCATGGGCTCTGGGTCCAGCCCCASCACCATGGGCAGGAGGCCACGTTCTGATTGCTGACAGCCCCATCCAACCTGGCCTKGGSTCATCCTGCACAAAGGACCACAGGTTTGGGAGCACCCAGGAGAGCTGGAGCACTGGGCTGGGGGGGTGGCAGGGCTGCTGAGGGTTATGGTGACTCTGATTGTCCTCAAAGCACCATCTCTGCTCCAATGCCATGCTGAGAGCTGCTCCAGCCCTCCCTCGCTGCCTCTGTCCCAAAAGAACACCCAGAGATGAGGAACAGAGAAATTCAGGAGCCAGCCATGGCAAGTGGAGGAGCCACAGGGGATTCTGCATCCATGCCTGCCTATGGAGATCTCTTAAACACACAAACTCCATTAAAGTATCAGCTTAACTACAGAAATCACTCAAGTAACTGTTGCAGCTCCCTGGAAAACCACTCATGCTCTTCCTCCTAATAACAGACATCAAAGAAATGGCAATTTCATGAGTCAAACTTTGCTGCTGCTTCCCAGCCAGGGGATGGGACCAGTGATGGTCAGCAGCTGCAAACAGCAACCCACGTTGGTGCACAGCAAAACAGCCCCGAGTTCAAGGGTATGCTGGCAAAAAGAATTGCCAAAACTCACAGGGCAGAGTCCTCTGGCCCGTGGGGATGGGGGCTCCCCTCCAGCAAGGCTGGAGCTGAAGCAGGCAGGTCCATGGAGAGCAGGGCATGCTCCCCTCCTCAGGGAAGGATAAAAGAGCTGTTATGGAGATCCTGACTCTGCTCAGGCTCATGCTTGGCTCCTTGTGAGCAGAGGGTAAAGAGCTACTTATGCTGGAACATAAAAGCTGGGAGACAGCAGAGTGCTATAAATAGGGCATATAAACTTTCAACTGACAAGGCTCTGATTTTGTTATTGTAAAAAAAAAAATTGTAAAAAAGAGAAGGAGAAAAAGTGCCTAGGTGGAGCTGACAAAGAGGGAAATACATGCAGAGTACAGGTTTGTTCCCAGGAATGTGCCTATTATAAGTCAGATGTAGTTAGAGCTATTACTTTAGCTTGAAATGAATGGAAGGAGAATAAATCTGCCTTTGTGCAAGGCTGCCTGCAAATAGCATCTCCCTCTAGCAAACCTGCAATTGTGTTTGCATGAGACATTTGTTAGAATAAATGCAATTTAAAAAGAAAAACAGTTCACACCTACGGCAAGGGAAGGCTGGTGGTGTGAATGGCAACCAGCAGAGGAGGAGGAAGAGGCACAACAGGCTCAGCAGCAGGGGGCACAGCCTGTGGCACGGCAGGGCTCATCTGGGATGCCTGGAAGGATGGAGATCCGTGAGCAGCTCACCCTCAGTGCCTGTCTCTGTCATTACATCTTCCCAGCAATCACCCCAAAGCGCCGGGCTGGTTTCAGCCACTCTCTCACTTTCTGTCCCCAAGGGATGCTGTGATCACACACAGCTTTTCTAGGGAAAGGATGAGGGAGGAGGCCTCTGGCCCTGCTGGAAGCAGCCACAGCATCACAGCTGTGGGAGCAAACCCTGAGGTTTGTCCTGCACCCAAAAACCTGGGACACCCCAGCCTTGGAGAGTTTTTCTTTGTGAGCCAGCTGAAAAGCACAAGCACTTCCTTGGAAGCTTTTGGCTTTGCATCTCCTGTTCCTAAATAACTTTCCCAAGGTACTGAAAGTGCTAGCAGGTTATTTTTCTTCTATTTTCAACTAATAAAGTGTTTTTCTTCTCAGAGCACATCAGCACCCTGTTCTGACCTCCATCCTTCATGGCTGCAGCATCTTCAGGAGGAGACCTGCAGGGTTGGCACCTCTGGGGGCTGCTTGTACCTTGTGATACCCACAGGCACATCCATACCCACTGCCTCTTCCCCCAGATTGCAACAGTGTGGATGCACTGAGGCTTTCAACAGACAAATCTTGCTGGGTGATGGCCTAAAGAGGGGAGAAACCCTCTGCAAATCCCCTCCTGCCTTCTGTTGTTACTTTTTTTTTTTTTTAATATTATTCCCATTGAATTTATAGGAGTAAGTGTCTGGGAAAATGACTTTACCTCTGGCTCCTTCATAAATTTTTAATAGGGCAGAAATAGAACCAAAAGGGATTTAAAAAAAAAAGAAAATATGCGTTAGCGTCAAACTCCGGCTCTATTCATAATTAATTATACTTTCAGGGGGAGGGGAAAAAAAGAGGAAACATAATTACAAGCTTCTAGTGAGAACATTCATTATCATGCTAATGCAGAAATCAGCACTGCTGTGCCTGTGTGTGTGTGTGTGTGTGTGTGTGTGCTGCTCTAATTACTCGCCACTGATGGGTGTCACTCACGGAACCTCGCTGCTGCTGCTGCTGCGGGAATTGCAAAGCCAAATTTGGGGATGAGGGGCTGAGTCCCAGCCGGGGTGGGTGGGATCGGGACCTGCCGGCGCTGCGGGTTTGGCCGGGGGTTCCTCAGCTCCGGCTCCTTGTCCCAAGGCTCTCATTCTCAGTTCTGGGTGTTTCTTTTATATATTGTAAGCTAATAAAGTTTTTTTCCCCCTTTATTCCTAAGCTGGAGCCTGCTTTGCTCTATTTCCAGTCACATCTCAGAGCAGACACTAAGAAGAAAGTGTTTCTCATAAAAGCATTGCACCAGCGTCAAACCATGACACTTCCTCCAGCATCCCCAGCCAAGGTGCTCAGCAGTGACTTTATATTTTTTTATTTCCTATTTTTTATATATTTTTTTAAATTATATTTTGGGCTGAAAAGCCATTCCAGGAGTGTTAGGAGGCATTTCAGGTGTGAAGAGCAGCGCACACCAGGGCAGGGAAGAAGAAGCTGGGCTGAGGGAGGAGAGAGCCCAGAAGAGGTGGAAGTGGAGAAAAGCAAGGCAATAGTTGCTCTGTTTAGTGTCTGACAGCTGCCCCTATTTGCCATGCCAGGGAGAAGATTCTCACCTCACAAAGAGATCCTGAACACTTCCCAGGAGAAGGATTTGGGCTCAGCTGGGCTACAAAGCTGCCCTGGGCAGGCTGTTCCCAAGTGCCAGGGGAGAAAGGGAGATTTGCCATAAAAGAAGGGGCTCATTTATCTCCAGAGCACTGATATTACCAGCAATAGGTGGATTTTTTCCCCTTTTCTACCCTGTTCCATTGGGCACAATCAGTGCCAGTGCTGAGGCTGGCATTGCACATGGCACAGCACCTGAGTGCCCGGCTGCCCACAGCACCCTTGTGAAAAACTCTTGCAAACCAGAGAAAAACATTTCCTCAGCATTCCAGACCTGAACCAAGGGGTCTGCTGGCACCCAGAGGGGTTGGGCACGGGGCTGAGCCTGCTCTTGCAGGATACTTGGAGCTCCAGTTGAGATCAAGGAGGAAAAAGCACAGGCTGGGATCCATGGCTTGAACATCACATTCAGCCCCAGACATGTTTATAGACATGAATTATCTAAATTATATTAAACCTAAGTTCGGCATCTGCACAATCTGAGCATTTCTGGGGAATAATTAAATGGATTTCCCATTATTTCTCGAGCTGCCAAGCGAATGTCCTACTTTCATAAGTCAGAGCCCTGCATTTCCCCAGCAATAAATCCTCCAGCAGCCTGCAGGAGCCAGAGCCTGGCAGGCAGAGCAGAGCCAGGGGACAAGGAGGCAGGGTGGGACACCCAGCCCTCCTGGATATCCTAAAAACCTTGGAGAAAAGAGCTCCATGGGCAGTGCCAGGGTGTGCTCTGGATGGGGAGAGGGCAGCAGTGGGCAGCTGAAGGGGCCAGGAGCAGCCAGTGCTCCAAACAGGGGTTAAAGAGGGGAAGGGATGGAGATGGATCCAAGTGTTGGTGTGGTGCCATCCCTGATTCAGGAATCCTCTGCTGGGAGGAGAAGGACAGTGATAATTAAAGCAGGAATGCTGCTTCCCTTCCTCAAGTGGGAAAATCAGCTCCTGCAGGAAACTGGAGGGAGAAAAGACAGAGCTGGGGGTGAATAATGCTGTGGGATTTAATGCATCCCTGCCCTGCCTTAGCCCCCTGAAAATTCCTCCTGTGCAGGGTGGAGAACCCTGCTGGGCACTGCCAGGATCACAGGTCCAGTTTGCAGAGAAGCTTCTGGAGAGCTGCCAAAAAGGGATCACAGAGATCTCGGGGCTGCTGCCTTGTGCCTCCATCCAGGGGACAGCAAGGGGGAATCACTGTCCTGAAAAAGAACGGGAGCTCTGTCACCCACAAACACCTCAGAGTGTCCCCAGCAAAGGAGCATCCAACACCTTCCAAATGTACCAATTTTTCTTGGCACAAAAGCAGCTGCTGGCACGCTGGGATGAGCACATTAAATTTAAGTGTGAAGGCATTAAAAAAACCTGAGAATTGTTTGCACAAAAAGCCACCATTACCCAGGCACGACAGAAGTTCCCTATCCAAGGCTGCTCCACGAGCAGCACCGAGACCCTGCTGTCAGTGTGGAGGTTGGGAAGAAGGGAAAGTTAAAAAAAATCTGTATTTTTTATATCTTTTCCCCCCAGAGGTGGGCTGTGTGCAACATCTGTGAGCCATTCCCCTTGCCATGTGCTCAGGCTCGGCTGAGGGGCTGCTCTGGCCTCCCTGGAGCTCCAGCTGTGCCCAATTCCAACATTTCAGGTTTGCCTGCAAAGCTCCCTGACCTACAGCAGCCCTGGACAAATGGACCAGGGGGTGTTTTTGGGCAGTGACAGAGCTCAGGGCTATTTGGGAACCTGGAGCATAATTGCTCTGCAGAGTCTGCCAGCTGCTCTAAAAATATCCACCCCACCTCAGCTCGCTGACACTCCCATCCTCATCCAGAAATGTGATTTGGCTGGGAGTAGCACTGGGTGCTGTGGCCTCAAAAAGAGCAATTACAAGGAAAATAAAGGGGAAAAGCACAATTTGGCCATCCCCATGGCATTGGATAAGTGGTGAGTGCTCAGTGTGGCGCGTGGCTGGTGCTTGCACAATTCCTGGGTCCTGAGGGTTGGGGTCAGACCAGCTCCAGGGTGTCCCCAAGCTCTGCTCTGCCCCCTTGGAGCACTTTCCCAAGCCAGAAAACAGAGCACAGGTTTTATGTGAGGGTCTAAACTGAGTTCTCACACGAGGGAGAGGCCAGCCTGCCGTGCCCCCTCCCTGAAACTCTTCCTGATAAAAGGGCCTCACTGTTCCTCCAGATGATGAAATGATGAAACCAGAGCCAAATCCCCTGAAAGGAAACAGATGACCTCTGCTGCTGGGAACTGCTCTGCTCCCTCCATTAACTTGATCATCACCAGAGTGCTGCCAGAGGAAAAGCAGAAAGCACATCCCTATCCCTGTCCCTGTCCTGGGGAGGGAGGCATGTCCCCTGCTCCCTGCTGAGGCTCCTCATTAGGGCTCCTGCTGCCCATGGGACTCCCTGTTCCCCCATTTTGGGGGTGATATTTGCTCTCTGCCAGAGCAGGGTGATGTCTAAGCCCTCAGCAGCCCGGGGTGCTGGCAGGAGTCATGGTTTTATTCAGAAAGGTCACACTGAGCATTGCTCCCCTCCACCAAAATGCAGAATTTGGCATCTAAAGACCCATGGTTTAAGTGGATACAGCCCAGACCACAGTTCCAGTTTTTTGGTTTTTTTCTGTTTATAACCAACCAATGGGAAAATAAAACAGAATTGTGCATGCCCTTCATAAAGACATTTTATAGTGCAAAAAGGGAGCCCTAAAGCTTTTCCCAAAAGTCTCCCTGGTGGAATTTGGGAGCAGCCAGCCAGGGACAGCCCAGATGTGCCAGGGACAGCCCAGATGTGCCAGGGGAGCTGTGTTTGCTGAGCATCCCCACCCTCCAGGCAAGGGCAGTGGGAGCTGTTAACGTTGCACTGAGAGAACCCTGCCATGAGAAATGCTGCTGCTGGATCTTCAGGTCCCTTCTAAGCCAAGTGATTCTGTGATAACCCCAGAACCCTGGCTGAAGGTGTTTCTGATGGGAGTGGTGGCCCTGGCACACCATGGGCAACTCCTGCCCCAGCACAACCTCCCTGCCCAGGGCAGGGTAAATTCCTCCTTTCCCTTGTGGCACTTTCTCCATCTGTATCAAACAGCAGAGCTATGAATATTCAAAGAGACAAACGTGTTAAAAACCGGTGACATTTTCAGGATTGGCTCGTGCTAGCCAGAGCACGTCATTCGCAGTAATTACAAATAAAATCCACAGCCCTTCACAGATGACAACAAATCCAAATGGCCTTTTTGCACAGTGAAAATATTAGCCTTAACACTTTTTTTTAAAAAATTATCTTCCAACCAGTTGCTGCTTTCACAGGCACCTCTGAGAGAGCTGATTTTGGGAAAACTTTTCCTGTCTCAGTGGCGTTTGCTGCCTTGTACAGAAAGCAAATTGCACTTTTTTTCTCCCCCTCCCTCTTGTTTGAGAGTTTTCTTGGTAGGGATGGAACCATGAAACAGAAGGCCGCCTAAATGAAATTATTAACCCAGAGAAACCACTAAAGGAACCTGATTAATTTGCCAAGTAACAGAGCCTGGTTTGTTCTTTTAGGCAACACATCTTAAAGTAATTGAATCACCCCCTGAAAAAAAAACCAGTAGATGATTGAGCCCTGAGGTACACTCGTTCACTATCCTTAATAAATCTCTCTTTATGAAGGAGGTAGTATGCTTTTCTCATCAGGAACCTGTTATTTTTTTTCTCCTTTAAGTAATTGAATACAAAGTTCAGAATCTATCTGCAGCATCCTTCAAGAGGAAAAAAAAAAAATCAAAGGTTTATCTCCTGCTTCATCTCAGCAAGTTAATTATGGTCTCATAATTGAGTTAAACCAGCAGCTTATTAAAAATACCACAGGATAATTTAAATTTTTTTTATGAGTTATCACGAACCCCAAATCTTTAGCAGAACCAAGAGCTGCACTGTGCCCTGCATG
>NDFG01003846.1:0-11857 GCA_002167245.1 Sporophila hypoxantha
CATTGGAAATGCAGAGAAGCCATAACAGTCCAGGGCAGAAAAGGGCTCTGAGTACCCCTCCCCTGACACTAAACCCTGTTCCCAGGGTGCTTCACACTCAGGATTTCTTCTTGGAAGGGCTGCGCAGAGCTGAGAGTGGCTCTGGCTTCTCCGTGTTGCGTGTCCTAAAGCTGCCTGGAGGAAGGAATTTCGGGTCAGCTCCGCTTGGCACCAAGGTGCGGTGGGCAGGGCTGGGAGGGGGCCCAGCCGGGGGTCCCGCAGAGCCTCCCTGCTCCCAGCCGCCAGCTCCGGCAGCACCGGGGGCAGCTGCCGGGATCGCTGTGCCAGGCCGGGCGCAGCTGGGGGTTCCAAGGGCTCGGCTTGGAGCAGCTTTTTGTCCCGCTGCACTGGGGCTTGCCGCGGGCTTGGGCTCCCTGGAAGGCGCAGCAGGCCAGGTGGCAGCGGTTGGTGTGTGGGTTTTGTTGCTGGATGTTTTGCTGGCGGCCCCGGGCGGGCTGTGAGCCGGGAGCGGCCGGGCGGGCCCGGAGCGCCCCTCGGGCCGGGAGCCCCCGGGCAGAGCTCTTCTGCTCGGGGCCGAGGGCGCCGGGCGGCCCGGGCAGCGCTCGGCAGCCGTGGGCCCCCGGCCGCAGGCGGGGTCCGTGTGGCCGGGCCGGCCCAGCCTGTGCCGCAGAGGGCTCCGAGGGGAGCGCCCGGCCCGGCCGTGGCCGTGCGGGGCCTGGCGGGGCTCGGGGGGCCGGGCCGGGCAAGGCTGAGGCAGAGCGGGGCAAGCGCTCTGGCACAGAGGCCCCGGGCTCGCTGTGCCCCCCTGGCCATGCAGCCGGCTTGGGGGCCGCCTCGCTCAGAAGCCGGCCCGGCTGCGGGGGTCCCGGGCTCCCTGGGCAGGGGCAGTGGGGGCTGCCGGAGCTCTGTGCCCGGGCTGGCGCGGCTGCCGAGGGCAGCGCAGGATGCAGGGTCCCCCCCGTGCTGGGCCAACTCTGCCCGGCCCAGGGGCTGCACTGTCAGCCAGAGCCACGTGGGGATCGCCCGGCACCGGCAGGGCTGCCAGGGAAACCGGCAATGTGGGGGAGCCAAACAGGCCAATGGAGAGCTGTGCGTGTCCAGAAGCCTGGACATGTTGCAGCATGGAGAGAGGGACCCCATGGATACCCAGGACTTTGAAACAGGGACCCCGGAAACAATGCTGATCCCTGGGACACCTGTGGTGCCAAGTGGTGAACCCAGAGAAGGGGAACCTGGTGGATTGCCAGGAGCCCCAGCAGCCCAGAGAGGGGAACACCAATACAAACTTGACTGCAGCAGCTCAGACAGGGAGGCCTCCAGGAGCCCAAAGTGCAGAGCAACAGAGAGGGGAAACTCATGGTGAGGTTTTTTTTCTGATTCTTGGTCATTTGTGTATTTTGGGGACTGAATCTCTGTGGTTTGGAGGTTTACACAGGCACCAGATCCCAGTGACTTGTAGAGTGTGGAGGTCCAGGTGCCCAACACTGGAATTGTAATACCTCAGGGCAAAGGTGACCAGAGTCAAAGAGAGACACCCCTCTGAGTATAATGGTCTCACCCATAGGCATTTCCAGGCTCATATTAATGCAGCAGGCTTCATTGGTGTCATCCAGTTCAACTGCTGTTTTTTCCTTATATGTACTCCCCTAGAATGTTATCCTTCTCTTGTCCCTATTAGGTCCCAGTTTACTGCAATGTCCGCCCCTGTTACTCATTGGTTCCCCAGTTGGCTGCCCCTCCTCTGCGCCACTTTTGTCAGTTCCATTGGCCCTTGACCCTCAGATCCGCCCCTTTCCCCCCTTACAAACCCTGTGTCTCGCCCCATTTTGTCTCTGTTCCTGGAGTCTCTACATTTTGATAAAGTGTGTTCGAGCTCTGCACAAAGATCCATCCCTGGCCTTGTCCATCAGCAGGTTAGCCAGCATGCTCAGGGCTCTGGAGTGCAGGTTGCTCACAGAGGCTTGTTGTGGACATGCCACAGAACTAGAGATGGACGTGGGCAGGAGGAACCCCCTAACCCAATGTGCTCATCCACTGTATTTTTCCCAAACTAGAATTTTCCATTCCCAAACCATCGCCAGATGGAGAAGGAGGCTGCGAGGAAGAGAAAGTGCCCCAGGACACCCAGGCAGGTGAGGAGGAAGTTAGTGCCCTTTTCCCCTCTCTCCTGCTCCATCTCCACCCCAGCATGGCCCCTGGCTGCAGGGAAGCCTGCTGCCAACGCCGTCCTGCTGGGGATGCACTGGGGGGATCTCCTTCCCCTTCCCTCTGGCACGGAGTCAAAGCCCATCCTCTCCTTGTCCTTTTCCCCAGGCAGAAAACTGAGGATGGAGACCAGGGAGGACAAAATCTCCATGGAGGAACACTGTGGAGAGGCCACTTTGCTTTCAGGCAACTCCAGGGCACAGGAACCTAACTGGGAGGAAAATCCCAGAGATCCCGCAGGAGGAGGGGCTCCAAACCCAGCCCAGGCTCCTCTGAGGAGAAAAGGACCCACCCCTGACCAGGAAGGTGGACAGAGCTTCAGACAGAGCTCTGAGCTGGTGGCCCAGCAGCAGCTTCATGATGGGGAGAAGCCCTACAAGTGCTTGGAGTGTGGGAAGAGCTTCAGGCAGAGCAGCAGCCTGATCCTCCACAGATGGTCCACACCGGGGAATGGGCCTAGAGTGTGTGGGAGTGTGGGATGGCTGCAGCTGCAGCTCTGCCCTGTCAACACCAACGCATCCACAGTGGGGAGAGGCCTACAAGTGCCCGTTGTCAAAAGAGGTTTCAGACCAGCTTCCATCTCCTCCAGCACCAGCGGATTCACACGGTGAGAGGCCTTTCGCTGCCCTGACTGTTGGGAAGGGCTTCAAGCGCAACTCCAACCTCATCAGGCACCAGACATCCACACTGGGGAGAGGCCTTACAAGTGTGGGGAATGTGGATGAGTTTTAGCAGAGCTCCAACCTGATCTCCCACCAGAGGACCCACACCAGGGAATGGCCTATGAAGTGTGGGAATGTGGGAAGAGCTTCAGGCTGAAGTCCCTCTTGATCTGCCACCAGAGGATCCACACCAGGGAGCGGCCCTATGAATGTGGGGAATGTGGGAGAGCTTCAGGCTGAAGTCCCTCTTGATCTCCACCAGAGGATCCACACTAGGGAAAGGCCCTACAGGTGCCCTGAGTGTCAGAAGAAGTTTCAGAGCAGCTCCGATTGCTCCTGCACCAGCAGATTCACACCGAGGAGG
Organism: Sporophila hypoxantha; assembly: GCA_002167245.1. NCBI lineage: Eukaryota > Metazoa > Chordata > Aves > Passeriformes > Thraupidae > Sporophila > Sporophila hypoxantha. The sequence continues at coordinate 3,232 of NDFG01003846.1, forward strand.
AGGGCCCTTCCGCTTGCCCTGATTGCAGGAAGGGCTTCAAGCACAATTCCAACCTCATCAGGCACCGCGCATTCCACACTGGGGAGAGGGCCTACGAGTGCACCGAGTGTCAGAAGAAGTTTAGGACCAGCTCCGATCTCCTCAGGCACCAGCGCTTCACAGCCAGGAGAGGCCCTTCCGCTGCCCCTGACTGTGGGAAGGGCTTCAAGCACAACTCGCACCTCATCATCCACCAGCCTCCACACTGGGGAGAGGCCCTACGAGTGCCGCACCTGTGGGGAAGAGGTTTAGACCAGCTCAAATCTCCACCTGCATAAACAAATTCACACGGATGAGAGCCCTTCTGCTGCTCCGATTGCAGGAAGGGCTTCAAGCGCAACTCCAACCTCATCAGGCACCAGCGCATCCACACTGGGGAGAGGCCCTACGAGTGTCCCCAGTGTGGAAGAGCTTCACCAGAGCAGTGACTTGACCAGACACCAGCGGAGGCACCGTAAGGAAGCCCTGCAAATGCCCAAGTGCAGGAGGAGCTTCGTGCACTGCCCTAACTTATCCCCATTGGAGAGATCCATATTGGAAGAGCTCTGGTGATCCATTTTTCCCTGTGATTCATGCTGGGAAGACACCTGTCCCTTTTCCTGCCCTCTCAATGACATGATATTGGATGGAAGCACATGAGGGTCTGGCCATGGCCGTGACATTAATTCACTCCCACCTCAGGTCATTGCCAGGGGCAGGAAAGGAACTCTCTCTCTCTCTCTCCCTGAGGAGAAGGTTGTCCTTTCCAGGCAGGAGGAAATACATTGCTGGAAAGAGCCAGGCAGTTGTGTTGTAGTTTTTCCCTGTAAATAATTTTTCCTATTCCTTCTGTTATCAATATTGTTGCTTTTTCTGTTTGTTCCTTATCTCGTTGCTGTTCCCAATAAGTTGTTCTTTATCTCAGCCCGGGATCTTTGCCTTTTGTGCTTTCCATTGGGAGGCGGGAGGCAGCCACGCAGCGCGTTTTAGCGGGAGCAGGAAATTGGGGAATCCCATTCCTGAAAGCCCGGCCCGTGGAAACCGGAGCATCCCAGCTGGTGCCAGCCCTGGTGGCCATGGCAGCAGCCTTGGGAGCGGGTCCCTGGCTGGGGCTGTGGGAACCTCTTCCTCTGGTGCCCAGGGACAGGAGGGAGGGAACGGCTGCAGCTGAGTCGGGGCAGGCTCAGCTTGGATGTCAGGAAAAGGTTTTTGCCCAGAGGCTGCTGGGCTCCCGCCCAGGCTGCCCAGGGAAGGCTCCCAGCTCCAGGGCTCTCTGAGCTCCAGCAGCGTTTGGGCAGCGCTGCCAGGCCCAGGCTGGCATTGTTGGGCTGTTCCTGTGCAGGGCAGCAGTTGGACTGAGGATCCTGATGGGTCCCTCCCAGCTCAGCCAATTCTGTGCTTCTGGGATCCCATGAGCCTGGGATGGGGCTGCCAATGGTTGCCATGGCAACGGGCTCTGGCTGCAGGCCTGAGCTGGTGTCCATGGCAACCAGCCCTGGCAGGGGTCTCCATGGAGCTGCCAAGGGACTGACATAGCAACAGGGGGCTGGGCTGGTGATGGTTGCCATGGAAACTGACCATAGCAACAGGGTGATGGTTGCCATGGAAACTGACCCTAGCAACACAGGGCTGGTGATGGTGAATTAAGGGTTTAAAGAAACTTCAAGAGTTAAAATCTAGAATTAGGTTATTTTAGTCGGGGGGGAGAGTATTGTGAGAAAAATAGAAATAATAAGGGATAGTTAATTATTAGCAGATAAAGTAGTTAAGTCCAGGGTAATATATCTGCCTGTCAGAAATCACCTGCCTGTCTTTACTACATTTAAAGAAGCAGGGTGGTGTCTCGGTCCCTCTGTGAGCCTCTCAGGAGCCCTCGGCCAGTCCCGAGTCGGCAGACACCGGAGGGGCAGCCCTGACACYGCCGACAGCAATTCTTTCTTCTGTGATTCTTTGCACAAGCCTTTGGGAGATTACTCCGGTTGTGTCTGGGGCTGTCAATAAGCACACCACTTTCTAACTTTAACTGGTTGGAGAGTTCAATTCCATACCTCATTTGATGACTGCAGCAGGACACTTCTCTGCCCTGGTGAGAACAGCCAGGCTGTGCACGTCTCTGGGCACTGCCAAGACATTCCTTTCCTGGAGGAACCTCTGCTCTTGGCTGTTCATTGCAGGGACAGACAAGAACTGCTGGGACTGCAGATAATGCGTATGTTTAAATCTGTGTAAAGTAACCCGTGAGGCGTACACAGGGGAAGGGCTGTTGGTAATTCACACAGAGACATCCTGCACACAACGTAAGCCTGTACAGTTTCCCTTTGGGTCTGGTTGCCGGCAGAAGGATTTTCTGTGTTGATAAGGACTCGCTAGCAATTCTGGGGTGAATTGAGCAAATTCTGGTTTATTGCTGCTATTTGATTGTGTGTTGTTATTTTGATTGTGTTTTGATTGTGTTTGTGTGAGCTGATTGGTGAGGTGAACGTGGGTGAATATGGTGAGTGAATGTGGGTGCTGTATGCTGTGTGTTGAGAGGAGGTGAACACTTTATCCCTCAAAAAAGAGATGGACCTCCCCAGTGATTTTGTGTGTGGACTTTTTAGTTGCAGGGGATGATATTCCCTGTAACACCTGGTGGTTGGGTTTAACTGGTCCCTGCCAATGTTTTGTGTTTTGGTTTAACCCATCCCCTGCCCGTGGAACTTGAGAGGCACGGGTCAGATGCTGTAACACGGTGTCTTTGTGGTCCTTTTTTGTGAGGTTTGTGAAACCACGATGCCTTTGTTTCCTTGGGTTTGTTTGTTGTGGTTTGGGGTTTTGATGGTTAGTGTGTATTTTTAGTCCAATACTGCCATACTGCCTTCTTGTGTCAAAAGTTATAATTGCAAAAACCTGGTAATTTTTGCTTTGTGTAGCTGTGATTGTTAGCTATAGCTGTGTGTTGTTGGATGTCTTGTGGTGGCAGTTGAAGCTTGAGCCTGGGTTGAAATGGTTCAGCCATTTAGGCCACCCCTTTTCGGATGGATTTAGCTTGAACTGGTGTTTGTGGGTTGTTTGAGCTGTAACAGGGACAGCTTGTTGTATGAGAATAGTGTGGTGAGGTGATCCCCGGGATTTGAGATACAGGGTGGGTTGTGTGGTTCCCCCCCCCCCCCCCCCAGTGTAGTAACTTGACTCTCAGGAATGCAAACTGCAGCAGGGGAGGCTGTGGTTGTGTTTGAGGAGGTTTTAGGATTCTGCCTGCAACAGAGGCAGCATTTTGTGTGAAAATACCTACAGTTACAGTGATTTGTTGCATATTTCCACCGTGGCTAGACAGATTAAAGGGCCTTGAAGGCTGTGTGTTTTTGTGAGGTGAGTTTGGGTGGAGAGAGAGAGATTAGTGGCTAGGTGTCCTGTGGAGTAGAAATAGAAATCAGAGGAGACCAAGTTTGGTGGAGGTTGCTTGTCCAAAGGCTTGTCCTTTTAACTCTGGGTTTGTTTTCACTTTATTCAGTGTGAAGAGCTGTGGTTACAGGCAGACATTTAGATGGAGTAGATCGAGACAGGCACTTTGTCGTTTGGTTATTCTAAGGAGACAAAGGCCACTCAGAGAGCTATAATGGTTTAGTGGCAACTAGTCATGAGGGCCACGGAAATAGCAGGTTCATTGGAGAAGGGGTTTCAGGTATTAGGGAGGCCAGCAGAGGGGATTAGAGCTGAGTGTGCTCAGCCTATTTTTTATATCTGAGACTTTCAAATTAAGGCAAAGAGCTGAGATAAAGTAAGAAGCACTGGGAAAAGAAAATGGGAACTAACAGGTAAAGAAATTTCTAAGGCGGTCCCTTGGGGTTGTATTTTGGCACACTGGAAAAGAACTACTAGGCTATGGAGGAATAGAAAATAAAAATAATTTAGTTAAATTTTGCAACCAATGGTGGCCACTTTATAGGTTATAAGAGGTGTAAAATGGCACTGGCTGGGACTTAGACTGTGAGACCTTATTGCAGCTAATATTATTTTCTAAGAGAGGAACCAGAGAATGGGAGGAAGTAACAGATGCAAATACGGTTCTTTTCTCTCCAGAATCATCTTGAATGGCAGAAAGATTGTTGTCTTGGACCTCCCCTGATCCCCTGGTATTGGCCCTTGGCGAAGAATATAATGTTAATAGAGAGAAATCTAAAACGATGTTGCCAGTACTTGTTCAATAAATCAGCTTGTACCTGTCCTGACAAAGTTTATCACAAGGAGCACAAGAACAAGAATTAGGCTGACCTGTTCAAGGCCACCCCGTAAAATTCCCCTAAAAGACAAGAGAGATCAGGAGAGATCTGGACTTGGAGAGATCAACGACCCTAATTCCAACTCCAGCTCCTTTTCTCCCCATGTCAGTCCCATAGAATCCTGGATGAGGAAGCAGTGAAGGGACGTGTTACAGAAACAAGCTAGAGCCATCTGCTCCTCCATTTACCATTGAATCACATAAACCAACATTAGCGTATATTCCTGTATTAACCTAATAGTGACAGTGAAGATGAGGAGCCCTCCCCGAATGTCCCATAGCATCCCGGACTGTTGGTATTTTTGGGGTCCCCCATTGTTGGGAAGAATGCATGAATCTGACTCCATGTTCTATAGAAGGCTAATTTAATTTTTTTATGTTATTATATTACATTAATTATATTATATTATAGAATGCTATTTACTAAGCTAGACTAAAGCATACAGAAAGGCATACAGACAGAGGCTAAAAGATATAATGAAAAACTCTGTGACTCTCTCCAGAGCCTTGACACAGCTGGGGCCATAATTTGGCCAATAAGTAAAAACAATTCACATTGAAACCAATGAAACAATCACTGTTGTTAAACAATGTCCAAAACCACATTCCAAAGCGACAAAACATTAGAAGCAAATGAGATAATATTTGTTTTCCTTTTTTCTGAGGCTTCCCAGCTTCCCAGGAGAGAAATCCTGGTGAAGTGATTTTTCCAGAAAATATGACCGTTGACACCAGACCAGAAAACAAACAAAGAAATAATACAATCACCCTTGCAGGAGGCAGTAGGAACTGAGGAAAGAAATATTAATTTAAAATCCCTTTTTCTACAATTGACTTAGGGCATGGGAAAGGTTTGCCAGAAACTATCAGAGCGATCTGATAGGCACTGCTAAAGGATTAAAATAATATGTATGAACCAACATAACCCAGATTGGGCTGACATTCATTCCTGTTGGATGCTTTAACTGAGATGGAAAAGCAGTTAATTTTGAAATTAATGGGAACTTAGTAGAAGATGCTTGTTAGACAGCTAAACTTGATGCTAAGGAATTTTTCCCTCTTTAGGATCCATGATGGGATTGAAATAAACCAGAAGATTTGGCCAAACTGAAGGATTATCAGAAGATTATAATAAAGGGAATGGAAATGGTCATCCCTAAAACCATAAACTGGGGGCCCTAATATGCAGTGAGACCAAGGCCCTTCTGAAAGTCCTGAATTTTTAGACCACCTGTGGGAGGCAATGCATATACAATTCATATGTTCTTTAGATCCTGATCTCAGGATGGGATACAACAGTTAGTAAATTTTGGTTTGGGGACACAGGAGATATTAGGTTGTAAGCTTCAGAAGATTTTTGGGCAATGGTGGCAAAATTTAGCAGCTTTACTGAGAGGCATGGAGGAGTTTTAGCAGTCAGAGGAAGGATACAAACAAGGAATGAGAAAATTAGTAGCAGTAGTAAGAGAAGAGGAAAAAGGGAGATGACATATTCAAATTACTTCCACAGGAAGTCATCAGCAGTGGATTATAGGGCATGATAGATGTGCTGGTCCAAAAGGGAATGAAGCTCGTGTTCTGCAAGTCAAGCATTTTCAGAGATGATGCCACATCTGTTTTCCTTGGTGTTCTTGTCAAGCAGATATGTAGTATTTGATATTTTCTCTATTAAGCTTGCTTGTTTCTAGTAGAAAACAAGGAGAAAGGAAACTTCTGTGTCCCTTTGTTTGTAATTTCATTCTATTGAACGAGACTCTTTAAGGGAAAAAAGCCATGAACTGTGCCTCATAATCTAAAAATCAATGCCAGCAGTTTCCAAATCAGTGCTCTGATTGTGATTTAGTTAAATATGTTAGGTTATTGACTGCATGTGGAGGAGAAGCATTTGCAACACAAGGTAGCAGCGAAGAAATTAGAATTATTTTATCCAGTTTCATTTTTGCATTGTTGTTGTTATAATTCAATCACTCAATATGCTCTATATAATTTGGAAATAATTTCTTGTGTAGACTGTAGTGTCTGTCTCTGTTTCTTTCACTGCACACCTGTCTTGTAAAGCATTCTGAGGTCTGCTCATGTGTTACTGTTGTTTATTATTATCTCCTGAATTGTTCCCAGTGAATTCTACCTGGATGTTTTTCAGTCAGTTTTCCACAGGTTTGGCCACTGCAGAGCTGCCAGTGGGAATGTTCCGAAGGCTTTTCCTCTGTTCACACATCCTGAAATCAGATAGTCCAATGCTCTTGGTGCAACCAAATATCCATTGTTCTTCCTCAGGAATGACTTGTGGATTGGATCAGAAATGGTCATTAGTATTGTTGATGCATTCAGTCCTTAGCTGTTACAGTGCAACAAGGTCACTGACTATTATCTTTGCTTGTATTCATGTAACAGTGTCTAAAGTCGTACCCTTGGGTTGAAATATCAACCCTGCACATAGTTTCTGCTTGTTAATTTGTTTGCCTGTTCTAAAATAAAGATATTTTTTCAATCTCTTTATTGCTTGATCTGGATGAGGCCATCGAGGGCACCCTCAGTCAGTTCCCAGGTGAGCCCAAGCTGGGTTGGCAGTGTGGCTGTGCTGGAGGGCAGAAGCTCTGCAGAGGATTGGCCAGGCTGCCAGCCATGGGCCAGGACAGTTGGGATCAGGTTCACAAGGCCAAGGCCGGTCCTGCCCTGGGCTCACAACCACCCCAAATCCCTGACGTGTCCTGCCCCCTGATCCCACAGCCTGTCCTGTTTCCTTCATCCCTGCATTGCAGGCACTTTCTGGACAAGGAGCCTCTGCTCTGGCTATGGAGAGAGGTCCAAGTGCAGCCACGGAGGTGGGACCACAACTCATCAGGTTTGTGTCCTTTGGGGGTTCAGGAACTGGTGAGGAGTCAGAGGCACAGAAAGTTTCAGATCATGGTTGAACAGGACACAATTTAAAACCATACACTCTTCCCTGAGCAATATGCAACGTTCCCAGACAGTGTTTGATGAGTCCACCATCCCAAGTTTATTTTCATACTAAAATTAATTTTAGACAAAAACAGTTCTGTGATTAGATTTAACACAATTAAGTTCTGTGTATCAGAATTGCTCATCCTGGAAGTTGGGGGCAAAACAAGCTCCAACAATCCTTGATTTGCAACAGCTGTGCAGTGGCGGATGGAGAAAAAGAGGTCCAGGCTGTGGTGTTGAGGAAAATGCCTGAAAAGCCAGCCTGAACTTCATTTAAATCTTCCCCTGTCCTCGCTGATCTCCCCTCTTCCCCTCCACCCATTGGCTTTTGTCCTCCCCCCAGGCCCCCGCGTGAAGAGCCTGGCTCTGTGTTCTCCATCCCCTCCTGGTGGCACTGCCAGGCTGAGGATGAGGAAGCCCCTCAGCCTTCCGCTCGGCTGCCAGCCAGCACCAAAGTTGTTTTTTTGTAAGAGTAGCATTTAATCTACCCGCCTTCAGCAGCACGGGTCTTCCATCCCTCAGCCCTGCTCACAGCCCAAGGGCTCCAGCCCACCTTGGAGGCCCTTCCCAGGACCCTCTCCAGCTGCCATACATCTTTCCTGCCCTGGGCAACCCAAACCAGGCCACAGTGACCTGGATAGATCCACATCCTGTGATGTCCTGGGTGGACCAGCCCTGGCCGCCTGTCCCCATGTCAGGCTCTGGGGTGGGATCCCGTGGAACATCCTTTTGGTGGAGCTTGTGCTCCAGTGGGCCGGGGATCCCGGGGGACAGGGACCCTTGCTGGGCAATGGGACAGCATTGGATTGGTTTGGTGAAAACGTGAGGGGATGCTGGGGGCAGAGTGAGCAAACGCAGTGACCTGGACACAAGCCCTGCTGGGATGTCACACAGCCCCTCTGCGGATTGTCACACAGCCCCTCTGGGTGTCACAGACAGGCGCTGTGATGTCACAGCCCATTCCTAATGTTCACACAGTTGGTCTCTGATGTCACAGGAAGTCTGTGATGTCTAGTCTGCTTCTGTTGATGTCAGACCTCTGATCTGGATGTCACAGCTGGCTCTGTGATGTCACAGAGGACAGTCTATGATGTTATAACTTTCTCCATGAACCTCACATCCCCCACTCTGTTGACTGTTCATTAAGCCCACTCTGTGACTCATATCTTCCCGATTGATAAATTTGTCTTCCACCAGGTGAGCTTGACACCTGGCGCTTGTTCTCAAAACCCCAGGCCTGTGGAAACCACACAATGCCATTGTGTTGAGAAGGGAACTGGGAAGTTCAGCAGCCTTCAGTGTCCGCCAGCCTCAGCCAGCCCACGGGAACATGGTGCACGCAGCACCAGGGACACCGAGAGAGACCCCAGCGACAGAAGAACACTAATCTCTCTCTTTTTT